>JAIVFJ010000002.1:600000-773167 GCA_025765615.1 Zopfochytrium polystomum | reverse complement strand
GCTCCATCGCCTGCTAACGCTAGCGATCCTTCTTTTATAGAATTCCCGCCTCCAATGGAAAACAAACAGGAACCCCTCCGGTTTGATTCACGCCATCTTCATGCTGGCGCTTCAGTTTTTGGTTTTACTGTTTCCTTTTTCCTCTGCTTGAATAAGTTGTTTGTGGCTATCAACTTGCCTCAAATTACATCTGTTGTAGGGCACGCGTTTTCCCGTGAAATAAAGGTTTTTGGTGCCCGCCATTCCGCCCCTTTGCTTCTTCAAGAACTTTTCTTGCATGATACTAATGTCGTTTGGGTCTCCGATACCTTTAACCCCACCGACTTTAATTTACTCCGGTCTGCGTCACCAGCTTGTTTTTGCGAATAAAATCCCTAGACTTTATCACTGAGACCTCAGTGTAGTCTCATAGTACCTCTATTTTAATCTCTTACCCACAGGTGTGACAAAGGGAGCACTTCTTACTTAGAAGGTTTCAACCGTGTGCTCCTCCTCAGGGGCACAGGTTGAGTTTGTGGTGTAGGTGGGCCAGCAACAGGCTGACTTGGGGCAGGTTGTACAAACAATGCACTAGCTTGCGTGTTGGGGTTGGAATCTGGTGGGGTGAGAGGACGAAGCAAGTGCTGATCTCTCTCCATCATCATCTGCGTGGCCACCCTTGTAGTAGGCGCACAGAACCAACGGTTCTTTGGAAGCTGTGACCATTTCAATCGTTTCTGATATTGTTCAGGGTCATCAGTCTTCACCAATTCCCAGTAGTCGCACACTGCAAGGCAGTGAAGATCTTCTTTGAGTTGGTACCAATCGTGTTTGGTAGAGAATCCTAACCACTTAGTCAGATAGTAATACTTTTCTCTGTGAAAGGTGTGACCTTTGATTCTCTTCTTAAGGAAGTCAACATGCGCTCCAGGGGTTGTGGTGATCTTGGAGGTAGGTTTCTTAATGAGCCGAGTGTCAGTCTTCCACTCTTCAAGCTCTCTCTCAAAGTCGTCAAGACAATTGGTAACAGCATCTTCTGCAGAGACTACAGGAGCTTGCTCAGTGTAGGGCCTCAGACAGGAGATATGGAGAGTTTGTACCTCAATCTGTTTGTCCAGCAGGGAATGTTTCCGCAACACTATATTGTGTCTTTGCGTCCTCACCAGTGATGGCAACGACTCGAACAGGTCTGTTATGAATCACCCTCTGGAAACCTCTGGAACCTTCTGGAACCTCTGGAACCTTCTAGAACATTCCTTCATGGAACCTTGTGGAACCTTCTGGAACCTTCTTTGCTTTCCTGACCTGTCTTGTTGTCATTGGTATCATTGGTATCATTGTATTACTAATTGCTCTTTCTGGAACTTTCTTTGAGTTCTTGACAAGGAAGACTCTCAAAAGGTATAAAAGGGGGATGGGGGACCTGTCCCATCCCTCAAGTGAATTATTGTTTCCAATACAATCATCACACCTCTCAGTTCCTTGTCTGCCTTGTCCTGTCCTGCCCACAAGGTCCGACCCACAGGAAAATAAGAGAACAGCTTTTGTCACCAATGTCACCAGGGTTGTCAAGGGGAACAGCCATCCATGCTTTCTCTCCAAGTCAGAAAAAGTAGGGATCCTTGTCTCTATCAAGGGAGGCCTGTCGAAGAGCCTCCTTGTATTTCTCAGAGTGGGAAATAACAGTTTCTTGCGCTGCCTTCAACCAGTTGAGAACCTCAGCAACATAAGGTTCTGTCAAAATCAACTCAACTGTGCAAGTGAGTGGTTCTTCCTCCAAGCCACCAGGTTTGGGGTTATCCAACAGAATTGGTGCAAAAGACCAGGCCAGAGCTTGGTCCCATTAATAGGTGCTTCGCTATTCCATGGTTTACGGAGGATATCAACCGACTTCAGTTCTCCCTGCTTGTCAAGATGGAAGTGTGAAATTCTTCCATTGTTTGAATATCCAATCAAGCCATTTGAGAAGCTTGACATGATCTCAGGGTAAATCAACTCTTCTCTGCAAATGTAGTTTTTGGCAAACATGGCAGCTGGCGACATGGTTGCGTAAACTCTGGACATGTTGGGCCAGTAGAAACAATCAGACATGGTTTCTAGGACCTTTCTAGAGCCGAGGTGGCCAGAGAAAGGCTCATCTTGCATGAGTCAGTGTACCTCGCATCAGAGCCTGTCTGGAACAGCAACTGCAAGTCTCAGTGGGAACTTTCAGGCCAGGTACAAAAAGGAGTCCCTAATTGATGAAATCCCACCCAGGATTGGAGGGACTTGGTGTGTGTGGGGATGAAGAGAGAGAGAGAGAGAGAGAGAGAGAGAGCAGTGATGATGGACAAGGGAGAGGAGTGAGAGGATGGAGAGAGGAGAGAGGAGTGAGTGGGCAGAGATGGAAGAGAGAGCAAATGGAGGAAGAGAGATTGGCTTGTTTTGCACTGGATTTTGTCAAAGCAGCAAGGAGGGGGTTGGATTCCTTGTTTGATCTCTGTGAGAGGTTGCTGCTTTTATACTCCTGCAGGTTGGAGCCATCAGAAAACAGAGAGAGCAGTGGGCTGCACAGAGCAGGCCACAGAAATGAGATAAAACAGGCTGAGCACCAACCCCCATCCTGGGCTAAGTACCCATTCAGGGCTGAGTACCACCCAGGGCTGGGCATCACTCAGGGCTGAGTACCAGCCAGGGCTAAGTACCAGCCTGGGCTGAGCACCACCCAGGGCTGAGTACCAGCCTGGGCTGTGCACCACCCAGGGCTAAGTACCAGCCAGGGCTGAGTACCACCTTGGGCTGAGCACTTTGTCTGGGCTGAGTACCACCAGGAACCAATTTACAGCTTGTTTGAGAAACAGTTGCTTGTAAATTGGTTTGGTTGTTTCCAAATCAGGAAGCTTGTTTGGGAAACAAGCCGCTTTTTTCCTTGTTTTTAGAAATCCAATGATTGGTGCAATCTCTGGTGAGCTCAGTTTTTATCTCACTTTTAGAAATGCAGTGATTGGTGCAATCCCTGATTCCTAAATGCCTGTTGCATTGCTCAGATTGCACAGAACAGCAGGAAAGCTGGAATTCCGGATCAGGGAGTGGAATTCCGATGCAGAGAGCGGAATTCCGGAGCATTGGGCAGTGGTACACTGCTTCTGCATGCTTGCTGTGCTGTGTTACATGTGCAGAGTGCGTAGTTTGAGCGTTTTTGTGCATGTTCTAATTGCATTGTTCCTACCGGTAGGATGAACAAAGCTAGAACAACAGCCGCCTTTGCCTATCTCTTTTTATTGAGAACAGATTAGCCCTTCCGAGCGCCCCATTCAAGTATTGAATCTACTGAGCCCTTCAAACACCCCATCCAATGTGATTGGATGGAGTTCTCAAAGGGGTCATCAGTAACGGGCGTAGTGTACCCCGTGGGTCGAATCTCAACACTAATAACGTACACGACTCCGTCCTTCACAATGGTCAGGGCAGCCTGAGCGCTCATAGCCTTAGCATCTGAGTTGTCAGGTATGGTTCCTTCTCATGGAGGCAGAGGATGGACCTGAAATACAGGTTGCAAAGTTGGAGGTCACGTAGGGCAACTTTGTTGTCCAACAACTGGACCACTTGGTCAGCCTCATTCTTGGTTGACTTAAGTTCATCTAAAAAGGTAAAGGCTTCCCAAAGTTCATTGACATCAAGGGGGAGTACCCTCAGTGGTGCTTCCAGTGCAGTGAGTAACTCCAAGCGATAGTGGTCACTAGCGACTCATTCCGAGTCAGCAGGTATATCATAATGAATGCAAACGTCATACACAGCTGGAGGGATGTTGTTACTCACAAGGAAGTAGTCCACACAGAGAAGAGTGAACCAATACGGCATGTCACAGGCCTTGCTGGTCCATGTTAAACCAGGCTCAGTTGGATGATTGGTCCAAAGAGTATCAGTGAAACCCAAGTCCAGGAAACGAGAAGCCAAGTCCTTTCTTCGTTAAGGCAAGTTGGGAAGGTTCTGTTTGCAATTTCCATCTCTTTCCAGAGTTGTGAATACACATCAATGTCAGCATGAGCAATATTGAGGTCAGCGGCTATAATGGCTTTGTACCTGCGTGCAAGAAGGTCAGAACAATTATCTGCCATTTTGTTAAGAAACTTCATCTTGTAGGACTGATGGAGACCAGTATTGTCACCAAAAGCACGGCGTGTACTAGGTCATCACTGCATATTCTCCCACAAGGAGGGCCGCAACACAACCTTCTCCCACAAGGAGGGCTGCAACACAACCTTCTTCGCAGTGCTGGGCATCCCCTGCTATTTCATATTCTGAACTGTTAATCAGAGCGATAAAAGATACCTACTCTGTTCTGTCCGGTACAGGGTTCGCAGAGGATACATCTCCAATCCTTCATTTTAATTCAAACAGTTCTCAAGGCACCGACCAAGATCTGTGTTGAGATTCGACCCATGGGGTACACTACACCCATTACTGATGATCCCTTTGAGAACTCCATCCAGTCACAATCAAGGCTAAATCTTCGCCTGGTAGTTTATCTGGAGGATCTGTATGTGGAATAGCAGCACGAGTCTGTTTGGCAATAATGCAGGCCTTACACGGTTCTTCAAGCAAGTCCAGCTTAATGTCAGGAAAGTCAGCACATGTACAGCGCTCCTTCATTGCTCGTAGTCTTGCATAAGGGATATGGCCGAGGCGTTCATGCATGCGCTGAGTGTTTGGAGCTTTTGTTGAGAAAGGCTGTGCGTATACTGAGTGTATCAACTGGTTCTGCTGAGCTGAAGAGGTTGTAAAATTTACTGGCGCAATGTGCAATAAATTGTTTGCTGTAGTTGAAGTTGGGGTTTGGTGCTGTTGGGAACCATTGGAGACCATGTCTAAGAATCATTTGAAGAACGGCTGAATCTCCTTCCTTAGGACTGCTACGATAAATAGTACCAGGTTGAAGGTCTCGCGCAAGATGGAAGAAGCCACATAGTTTTAGGTTCCGATCAGCGACCAAGTTGACCAGACATTCTGGAGCATATTGGGCACCTTCAATTATAAGTGTGATATTGTTGGCGAGTGGTTTGAGGGCTGTGCCGAATCCTTCACAAGTAAGAATTGGTCCTTCTTTTGCAATATGCATGCTAGATTTCTGCTGAGTATAACTATAGGGAATGAAGAGAGAGAAATCTCAAAGCGTTGTGACATTGCAACCGTTGTCGATGAGTACAGGAAAAGAAATAGGAAGGGAAGGGACATTAACTGCAAATGCCCGGATTACTCCCAGGCCATCTGTCAGTTTTGGGTCTTTTGGTGTAAGCAGTGTGCAGGAGCTTTGACCTGATACTGCTCTGCAAGGATGACTTGCAGCATTTTGCAAGTGATGGTCCTTGTAACAGTTTTGTATAAAGACAAACACAAGACTGACAGAAGCCAAGATCAACCTCCCACCACCACCACCTTCAGTAGACTACCTCCATCTCCACAGCAGCACAACCCATAGACAATCCAGCCCAACGAAATCTTTCAGTACACCCCAAAACGAGCAAATGTCAGGAGGGTGCGACCACTTTCCTTGTCTTGTTGGGGTGATGAAATTTTATTTTTGATGCCCCCATGACAGCCTCAGGATGTTGGGTGAACGTCTGCAGGTTGCCAATGCTACCCCAGCATGATCATTACCCATGTCAATGAAATCCCCTTGGAGATTTTTGTAAGAGGGAGAGGCACCACTTAAACAGATGGCGAAGCCTGGTGAGGAAAAAAAAAAGATGACACCCACCCCTCCCTCGAGCTGAAGGCGCATTACACCAAGCAGCGAGACGCTACCTCAGAGATGGTGGCAACGGACCCATCAAGAGCTGCAGCAGGTTGTCATTTCTCCCCACTCTCACAATGATGTTGAAGCTTGCCTTTCTTCCTAGATAGCCCTGTCCACAGCAACAGCAAGGATTGTCATCGTATCGTTCGCATTGCCTCCATCGCTCCAATCGCCGTCGCTGCCCCTGCCGCCCCCACCATTACTGCACCTTCAACACGCATCGCAATACACAGGTGTTGCCACGCTGGGTGAGTTGCGACAGCAACGATGATCCACTCGTCATCATTGCTCTTGCAAGTTGCTTTTGTGGCCAAGGAATGATCGGATCTGATATGTTTGTTTCCATCCTAACCCCACGATCAATCGTTGCCTTACTCCCACAGCACCCTCAGTTTGCGCTCATCCTTGACGCCCCACTGTAACTGATGCCCATCTGTCATCGGCCTTGCCATTGCTCCGCTTGTCTTGTTCCACCTGGTTAAGTGGGTATGTTTTTTTGCAGGAGGATCTGAGTGGACTCAGAGGGGTGTGGGTGAGCGTGAGCCTCGGCGACTTGCGAGACTGATGTTGTTCCCACGATCTGTTCAGCGCACGCTTAGCATCTGGCCCTGTGCCCATGCAAAGACAACTGACACAGCACCTTCAATACGATGCAGCTGCAGCTCCCTGGTGGTAAACGCCCTCCCATGGGATCCATCCGATCCATCCAAACCCGAGAATTGGTCATAATAGCTCGACCTGATGCGGTCAAGCTCGCAGACCCCCAAGCACTGGTGGCGGCCACGGTCTGTAGCGTCACGGTGACAACGCTGTCCCTGCGGTCGCTGGACGCAATCGTGCGCGGCGTGCTGGCGCAACGAGGACGCATTCCTGCCTGAGCGCATGCAGTGCAGCTCCTTGCGGTGGTGTTACTGTTGTGCTACCTGTTACAGTAACGCAATCGACGTGGCGTGGGTCAGGGGAGAGAAATTACTGGAGTGGTGCAGGAGCAGCTGCCAGCATTGAACTGGTGTGTGTGTGAGGCTGCGACGAAGGGGGTAGCAGTTTTGCCATATTGATCAATAATAAAGAGACTGCCTCATTTCAAATGCGTCATTGCTGTGAAAAAATTGGTGCTCACCAGGGAGAATGGGGTCATCCCAATCACACCTTCATGATGTCAGAAAAATGTTGGGCTGACGAAAAAATTTTAGACAAAATGCGTCTGTCTGGCATGATTGCCAAACTTCTAAGGATGTCTGGGTCGCCATGAGCTTGGAAATATTAATTGGAACCATTACAACCTTGTATTTTTGGACGAAGTATCATTTGACAATCGGGGTTTACGTCAGTCTTGTGGATTTCCGCACAAGAGCCTGTGCTTCATGAGAGTTAAGTTCTGCCTCCTGCCACTGTCGAAGCTCGTCCTCTGTGATGGTGTCGCTTGCAATTCCGCCAGGAAGTGAGTACTTTCTATTGCCTCGTAGGTACTTCTCAATTGCAAAAACGTTTGGGGCATCGGCGATGGTTGCAACAGTTACAGTGAAGTCAGTTCTGTCAGGTCCTCCAGCTCTTGCAATAAGACCAAGCTGAGGTTGAAGTATTTTGAAGGCTTTCGGAAGAATTCATCCAAACTGGTTGCAGTTATTGTGATTGTGGCCTGAGGACTCAAACTGCCATGCTGGCAGTAGAGCGCTTTTATGACTGGGTGAGCAATAACTGAGAAGTTACTGCATCAGCTGGAGGGTTGACGTCCATTTCGTTGCAAGAGCGGTTTGATCAGAGTCGAGTGAAATGTTTCAGCCCTTGTCGCTTGTTAAATACAACACTTCAAGGATAGCAAAAAAAGAAAGAAGAGTGGTGGTTGAACCATTAACAAAGTGCGAAAGGCTCTTTTCTTCTTCTTTTCTTTGTCTTCCAGAATCTCAATGAAACAGGAAGGCTGATGATTCGACATAAACAAAATGCTAAAAACTTTGGGGACAGCCTTTTCACCCACGATGATACAGACCTTTCATCACTGCAATGATTCCAATCATCACTGGATGACAATATTTTCGGAAACAGCAATATTGCGCACACCGTCCCAAATTGGATTTTGTCGCTCAAATTCTCCCTGACAGATTTCCCTGACATTGAACCATGTTTTCCCCGACAGAGCAGGCAGACAGACCACCCCTGCCTGTCGGGGCCGACCCATTTCCCCTGACAAGTTCTTTTGCCAAAATAATTATGGTGTCGCTGAAAAGCCTGTGGACAGAATGTCTGTCGATGCCCTCCAATTTTCAATGAAACGCACAATATGTTATGAATCACCCTCTGGAACCTTCTAGAACCTTCTTTGCTTTCCTGACTTGTCTTGTTGTCATTGGTATCATTGGTATCATTGTATTACTAATTGCTCTTTCTGGAACTTTCTTTGAGTCTTGACAAGGAAGACTCTCAAAAGGTATAAAAGGGGGATGGGGGACCTGTCCCATCCCTCAAGTGAATTATTGTTTCCAATACAATCATCACTCCTCTCAGTTCCTTGTCTGCCTTGCCCTGTCCTGCCATGTTCCTGACACAATACTTGTACCACACATTTTACAGGGAACTTGAAACAAATATTGAGACCACCAACAACCACCTTGTTCTGTCCGTTACGATGAAATCGCGTTATCAAACTGGCGTTGTGAACGCAATGCAGTTACGCAAAATGCTGTCAGAAGCCAATGCCTTCGGGCAACCAATGTGTTGGAGATCACTTTCCGATCTTGGCGGAACCACCAATTTGTTCCGGCCCATTTGGGGTGAAGCCAAAAAAAAAATTTCCAATTTAAATTCCGCCTTCATCACCCTCCAACCCCGCCTGCCATGAGCGCATCAGAACATGGGGCCCCCCAGCGGAAGGAGCTTTTGCCGTTCTCCCCAGCGCCGTTCTCCCCAGCCTCACATGAACCGCTCATGGCTTTTGGTCGCACAAACAGTACACATCCCCTCTCACCAAAGGGTGTCTCCACAGAAGACCGCCCTGGTCAGCCTCCTTTTCACACCAAGTCTTCTGGGAGAAGATCACAAACCGGAAACTGTCGGGAGGCCACCTCGATAGGGCGGCGTACGGGAGCTCACGTGGATGACCTGGACACAGGATCCTTATATTTTTCAACCAGTAGGGCGGCCGCTGCTGCCGGTCATTTGGGAACTGTTTCCACAGGCCCCGCTGGGCGGCGCCGTGGACCGACCGGCGCGGACCAATTGGGGATGATTGTTGAGGGGGATGGAGTCCCCTTGAGAATGCCCAGCTTTGCTCAAATGATGAGAAATAGAGTAATGATTTACTGTGCCGTTGCCCTCGGGGTTCTCGTGCTCATTTCACTTGTGGTCACCTCAGGCATCTTGAATACGGTAGGCTTAGCACTTTCCGACAATGTCCCTGACACGCAACATCGAAACAGAACGAAGGGGAAACTCGCCAACAGACGAAATTTGTATCACATCCAATGAACCAGAATCAGTCGACCTTTGCCATCTCGGAATCGCCACTGAATACTGGAACAGACGCAATGTTTTGCGATACGCATGATCTTATACAACTATATGTCAATGTGTCATCCGTGACTCCAAATAATCTAGGGTTCAACCTTCATCTTTTGTTCTACCCGTGCGGTACGTCCTTCGTGCGAGGGACATGAGAAAATGGGTGCTGATGTAAAGCTGCCAGGAAAATTCGCTGTGAAGGACGTTAATCAAAACAGGTTTAATATCCGTGATGACGTAAACTTCACTATCGGTGAAATAACCTTCCCTTTTTCTTATTGTTCTCAACTGTTACATTAATCTCCTTTAACTCTCAGGTGCAAGTGTTTTTCCGTTTTTTGCAAACACTCCCATGTCATCCCAAGATTTTTCATCTAAGTTCGTATCAGGAAGTCCCAACTCGTATCCGTTTGACAGTTACGTGTCACCCACAATTGCGATGTCCGCTACTCAGTTGCAGGATGGAGCCACAAGTCCTGTTCCAATTCAAGTTACAATAGTCGGTGCACTGCAGACTTTCTCAATAAGCCTGCCTGAGGTCATTGATATCAGTCCCGGTGGAGTTGGGGCCGCAATCGAGGCTACAGTCCACGTTGCTCGATCGTTTACCACCAAATTGTTCTCAGTGTTTGTTATGGCAACGATGTGGCTGCTCTCACTCCTTACATTCTTCTTGTCACTGACCCCGTGGACTCGTGCCTACCGAGTGGAGGCGGCAACTCTTGCAATTGCAAACACGCTCTTGTTAGTGTCGTGTCTTCACACATTTAGTTGCAATGGTCGCTGACTGTTCCTCAGATTCGCTCTCCCCTCCTTGAGAAATTCTCAAGCCGGAATAGGATCGATTGGGTGCACTGCTGACGTCGTTTCCTTTTTTTGGTGCATGCTGTTGACTGCGGTTTCGTGTAAGTGAAAACATTCCAGGAGTAGTAACATGGTGGCTAATCATTATCTCCATTAGCCTGCCTTCTCATTTCAAACTATATTTTTTACTCACATCGACCTCCCAGTCGCACAACGCAGCTGCAACGAGCCTTGACGGCCAAATCGAAGATTTCTTTGAATTTACAAACGAAGCCAAGTCGCAGCCACGAAGTCGCCTCGGACGTCATTGGGAAGAGCAGTCCAGGAACAGACATCCCTCAAGCGCCTTCCGCCTCTGGAATCACACCATTCCCCGTGAGAAGTGCCAAAGCGACCACGTTCAACTCGCTGCAGTGGACGAGATCCAAAGAAGTGCCAAAAGACGCTACAACAGCTGGTAGACGCAACACTGGAGCTATCAGCTCTGTTGGATATGCGCTGACAGAATATGACGACGATGGAGCAAAACCCCTAATAAGGGAATCTTCCAGTACAGACTCAACAGCGACGTCTGGTCGAGCCAACGGAAGTGGAACGTCAACTCCCGAAATTGCAAAAGATTAGCCTGTGGGGAGACTTTCTCGTCCCAATTCAGCCAAAAGACTGCTTCCCTTTACCACGCCTGAAATAATAAATGGATGTGATGAAAGGGACATACATTTGCTTCGCACCATTGATGCGTCCCTCTTTTGCCTCACCGCTATCGGCGCATTCTCCCTTCATTTGCAAGAAGTGATTGAAACCGCGCTTGGTTGAACGCCCAGAATTCTTCAATGCAGTCAATCGGTGGAAACAGGCTTTCTGGGGATAGCCAGACCACAAATCATGCGGTCCAAAGACATCGCCACAAGCATAGACTCAATCGCCGCAGTCCCAACAATCAGAATTGGCTACACGGCTGTCGCTCTATGAATTGTTTAATGTACAGCGATGTTTCGGAGCTAATGGCCGCGACTATTTCTTCGGCGTTTGAATATTCTATCGACGATCGATCTCAACGCCACGGCGACAGACATGGGATGAGGATCATGTTCCGCTGCTGGCGACTTACGCCATGGATTTATTTCCTGTTGATTCTTGACTGTCACATACTGTGTCTAGATAGGCTCTATCGAAACATGGCCTGATAGACCCTCTTCTCCTTGGCCGACAGTGCCTTCTTCATCTCCATAACTTTTGCGATTTCTTTTAAAATGCTCGGGTCGTCCGGGTCAATCTTTTCCACAGTTGTCAACAAGTTTCAGTGTTGAAATGAGAAAGTACCTCTTGAGCCTTCTGAAGCGCCGTGATCGCTTGCTCAAAGTGGGACAAGCCAGCATGAGCCTGCGCCATACGAAACATAGCCTTAATATTCTCAGGTTGGATGGCCAAGGCTCTGTTACAAGCCTCGAGTGCAAACCGGAGATCCCCTGTCTTAATCCAAGCAGCAGCCATATTCAAATTGAGAGCGAGCTTGAGAGCTGTGATTTCTCGCGTTTCGAGGGGATTGGCGCCCCAAGTATATGCGAGACGGTCAAGCGCCAACTTGTAGGTGTTCCCGGCGGTTTTGAAGTCACCTGATTTGAACTGTGAATTTCCCGTCTCTTTGAGCAGCTGCGCGTCTGTAAGCTTTGTTGGAATAGGGTCTTCGGGCTAAGAAGCCGATGTAAGGTCGCAAGCAAACAAAGGAAGCGAAGACTTGCCGGTATACATTCGACAACCTCCACATCGAACATTAATGTTGCATTCGAGGGAATGGTTGGTGGGTTACCCGATTCACCATATGCTGCAACTGGTTTTTGAGATGACCTTCAATCAATAGATCACTTGCCATACCATAATCGGGGCCACACATAAGTTCTGCCCGCTCGCCAACACGCATTGTGACTATTCCCAGCTCCCATCCAGAGATAACCTGACCCCTTCCAATATTGAATTTAAGCGGTTGACCTCGATCTCTGCTGGAATCGAACTTCTTGCCAGAGGGGTGTAGGAACCCAGTGTAGTGAACTGCATATGGGCGTTAGCTGGGTGCCCATTCGATTTTCTGTCTTCCAACCAGATACTGTCGATCCAACTGCGATCAGCGGCAGATCGCCGCCGTCTTCAGATTGTGGCGCTTCCGATATTACCCTCTTCGCAAGATTTCCATCTTCTGTAATGGGAACGAACGTCGGTTTCGCAGCAAGGAGAGAGCTCTCGAAGTCTGGTGCCATCGGTCGGTGCAACAACCACTGCACGTTGTGGTGCGCAAGGGCGTGGCGGCGGCGAGTGGGGAAGGGCAGCAAGGGGAGGACGAGTTCTTAAACAACGTGGGTCGCGTTTTGCAGTGAGAGAAATTCGAGCCACAGCCAGTTGAGCATGACCACCACCATTGGAGACCAAGATCTCGGATTCACCGCAAGTAAATGCAGTCATTACTTTGCCAATAATAACCAACGATATCGCTGTACCAGTGGCCGATCTTCGAGCTGGCCGCACGTATAGAGGGAAAAACTTTATGGCGAAAATGACTACCGAACTCAAAGAGCTCATACTTGTGAGTCCAATGCATCCAACGCTTCCTTCGTTGGCACCTTTGTATCCGTTGATGTTTTTGCTAACTACATGGAACAACTTCAACGTAGGTGCTTTGTGAGGACCCTACAGAACTAGTGCTAACGTGTCAGTCATTTCACCGTCTTGCGGCCTTAAGCGTCATTCGATCTCGCTTTGTCAAACGGCAGTTTGGGCCGTGGTGCGACATATTCGCACTCTCTTGCTTTTCTCCGTTCGACGCCTACGTTCTTGATTGCTTCGATCCATTCTCAGCGTGCGGCGAACGAAGGTTTGCAGGATTCTCGATCCACTAGTTGACCGTAACAAGTGGTTCTCAAAGATTTCGGCGACTCCTCCGTTTTGTAAAGAGCGGAGAGGTATTGGATCAAATCTTAAACCTCGGTGATAAGTGTGCAAATGTTGCACCAATCCAGCTTAACTTACTGGACCGTGAAAACGTCTCGATGGCCGCCGGATTTGCAAAACCATCCAAGCCATTCAAGAGACTTCTTCGATTCTGTGCTTGGGCAGGCCACCGTGAGACACTTGCCGTTATTCTGGACTTTTATTTTCCCTTTGCCTGGGGTGCGAAAGAGCTGGCTGCCGCAACTTCCTTTGCTGTTGTTGGAAAACAGACTGAAAGCCTCATTCAAATTCTTCCGCGAGGACCTCAACTTGAGCGGAACCATCATCAAGCATTCTATCAAGCTATTCGATCAGACCAGATACACATCGCCGACCTCCTTCTGCAGTTTTATTACAGGTTTATCGACTCGTGTCCAGGAAGTGCGTATTAAAAACTCGTTCCAGAAAACAGTTGCTCAACAAGCCAGAGCAAGCCCATGCTGCCCTCAATAAAGGCATGCAATGGGTAGCTTCACCTCTTACTCTACATTATCTGATTAAGGCTGGTGGTAATTTAAAACTCTTACTCTAACTTTAAAAGTTTTTAAGTGAAAGTGCAGGAAACATGATGTACTTCGATTGGAACTACTATGCTGAGAGAAAACAGTTCGATCAACGGGAGTTTGTCTTCGATGACCTGATGCCTGTGCTTTCGTACCATCTTAGTGTTGGTGCTATCGAATTGGAGGATTTTGCTGAGGAGGTTCGTTGTCATCTTGCGTAACGAGGTCCAACCATTGAAATCACCGCAGGCTGTTCTTGCTGCTGCCGCGCATGGCGATGTCTGTTTTCTCGAGAGTCTTGTTTCACTTGGAGGCCTGGATGTTTCTGAGGGGGTAAGTATAAATAATAGTGATTATGTCAGCTGACTTGATGTCAGGGCGGCGAGGCCCTGAGAGCTGCAGCGTCAGGGGGGAAATATGACGTCGTGGAATGGCTTCTAGCCCATATGGTACAGTCCTGGCATTGTTATTATCCAAACGGTCAGGATAATGGATGACTTATCTCTTACTCTTCGATCCTGTCCAGGCGGACCCACTGTTTTCCGAATCCTCAGCGCTGCGCGAAGCTTGCGCTCTTGGTCATACATCCATTGTGGCACTTCTAGCATCGCACGGTGCAGATGTAACCGCCTGCAACCATGAAGCGTTGAAAGCAGCAGCAGCGAGAGGGCACTCCGGATGCGTTCAGGTCTGCATTCGGCACGGCAGCGATGTCCACGTGGAGAACGATTGCGCCCTGCGTGACGCGTGCGCGAACGGACACTCCGACACTGTCAAGGTGCTGCTCGAAGCCGGAGCCAGTGCCTCTGTAGCTCTTGGGGTATCCTCTGCAGTTTTGGAGGTTATTATACGTTCAAGTACACTTTTCGGTTCCGTTGCTTCGCCAGCAGATTGTTTTGGGTGTGGCTCTACACATGTGGACGAGCTTGAACGGGTCGAATCTTTCTCGCTGCCGCTGGCTGAAGACCACATGGGTACTTGCGACCACCTAGAGGATGCCGCGGACGGCTCGAGGACGCAGATCCTGTTGGCAGTGCCTGGTGCGATTTGGGAATTACTGGGCTGGACACGGTCGCTATGGCTTGGCATCGCGGACAATGGTGAAGAGGATCTGCCTTGGGCAGTGATGCGTGCCACCGCCTGCTGACGGATGGTTGGATCCCTTGTCAGGCGGAGCATGTCATTTGTCGCTCTTGCTTTCTTTCTTTTTTTCGTCGTCCTCTGTTCAATTTTGCCATTAGCTGCACATACATCCATAACAACATGAAACGCAAATCAGCCAACACAACCATTGTGGAGAACGGGCAAAGAAAGAGAAAGGTATCTTTCGTTGGCTACGGAAAATCTCTTATTGGATGATCGGCGCAGTCTGTCTCACAAAGCGACTTTCATCTGTAGGTAGCGAAGCATGAGGACGAAGAGGTGCCCTCCGTAAGCGACGACATCGCCGCATTTCTTGACTCCCAAGATGTGAGCGATCTTTCCCAAGTATTTGTCGCCGGTTCTGCGGCGGCCAAGGGACTTCTTGATGGTGCTGCTTTGAAACCAGCGAGCAAATCGGAAGCCCGCCGCGTCGCGAAGGCGGAAAGGAAGAAGCCCCAAAAAGGGGAACGGGAACCCAAGAACGGAGAAAGCGATGGGGAACTGCAGATTGTACGCCAAGATGTTGAAGCTGCAGAGGATCTCCTCGACATGGAAGAGGAAGCCGAGCTAAGAGCGTACCTGGAAATCAAAAAGGCCGAGAAGAAAAAGCAGAAAGCAGCTACGCATGAAAATACCGCTGACGGGAACGGTGACGATTCCGACTCAGTAGAGGATGAGTACGAAGAGAACGTCGATACTCCTTCACAGCGAGTTTTTCTAAATGATAAGGTAGAGTGCAGTTTCGTCTGCCTTCTCGTTTGATTTTCTGATTGTGAGAAGGCGGGACTCCATGCAGTGCTGTCATCGATTCGGCAGAAGGGCCCGGGAAAATCTTTCCCTTGGATAGAGTACCAGGACATGACATCAGAGCAAAACTTGAGCCCGAAAGAAGTGGATGATGACCTGAAACGCGAGATGGCTTTTTACAACCAGGCTCTCCATTCGGTCCACGGCGCTTTCAAAATTTTGAAAGAAATGAGAATTCCAATCCATAGACCGGCAGACTTTTACGCTGAGATGATCAAAAGCGACGAGCACATGCTTCGCATTAAGAAGAAGCTTTTGGAAGAAGCGCAGGCCATTGAGCGCTCGGAACGAGCGAAGGAGCTGCGTGAAGCTAAGAAGGTTTTTACCAACTGGACGAGGAGATGCCACACAGCTCTGACCCAACTTCATTAATACCTTCAGTTCGGCAAAAAGGTCCAGCAAGACAAGCTTGCAGAAAGAGAACGTGCCAAGAAGGACGATATTGAAAAGGTCAAGCTTCTTCGAAAGCGGGCCAACTCCAAAAAAAATAACCCCGACGCCGGAGATGACGAATTCGGCATCACCCTTGACAGCGGTCCTTCCAAGAAAGACCAGAAACAAAAGAAGCCAGCAGCTAACAAGAAGCGGCAAGCGAAGGATGCGAAGTATGGCTTTGGTGGGAAGAAGAGGCACGCGAAAGAGAACACAACGGACTCCACGAACGATCTGTCAAGCTTCAGTGCGAGAAAGATGAAAGGGAAGTCGGGCGGTCGCAAGGGTGGTCTGAAGGTACAGTCATTTGGGAACAAGGCCACCAAAGGTGGTCGTGTGGCGAAAAAACCGCAGCGCCCGGGGAAGTCGAAGCGGCAAAATGCGCGGCGGTAGGGAAGACTTAATACAGAGCGATTGGCAAAATTTGTGTGGCAATGTCCGCCTTCCAATTGTTGGCGGGCTCGTCCCTGCTCGTTGGCACGGGCGCATTTGTGGTGCTGTTCCTGAAGCCAATACTCTCGCCATTCTTATGGGCAGTCGCCATCAGCATCCCTCTCTTGCGATACAAAATCGAACTTCTGGACTCATTTGTTCCTTCTCCGGATGCGGAGGCCTCTTTCGCAGAAGTTCTGGAGAAGTTGTGGAAAGCCGGTGGGACGGTATGAACATCTGTCCCAATGCCTCCGCTGGATGCTTTATGAGTTTATGCATCTGCCACACCTCACGGACACTGATGAAAACTATACTGCAGATCGCGTTTGGACCTCTTTTTCCGTCGGTGCGAAACGCTCTCGCTGTTTGGTTCAACCTGGCCTCCAGCTTTTTGAAGACAGAGACTTGCGACGCTCTAACCCAAGGCGCCTCCAGCGGTACTTCCGACGCGGGCAGTAATGAGGGCGCGGGCAGTAATGGGACCTCCTCGGCCGGAATCACAACAAGACAGGCAAACGCATCACCACCTCCGACGGGGGCGTCGGCAGAATCTGCCACTTGGTCGCATTTCTTTATTTCCTCATTCGTCCAGGCGTCAATCATGGCATACTTGTTCTTTCCCCCCTCCTCTTCGTCGATATCCTATCATGTTCGCACAGCCGTCATGCCGCCTATCGCTACGTTGGCTGCATTGAGCGCAGGTGGGGGACTTGTGGCGTCCGCTTTCAGGACTGGACTAGAAAAAAAGTATCCAAGGAAATTCTGGAATGCGAAGACTACAACGTTTGTAATACTCCTATGGACGAACGTGATTGGTTTCGGCGCATCGTTCTTCCTCGGCCAGGTTGGTAAAAATGAGTTGCATCATGCAGTGTGTTAATCGACGCGGCGCAGCTCATATCAGAGACCCCTGGTACTATCGGAGTGGCACTCGACTTCGTAGCTCGTGGAACCGAATCGTTTTCGGCTGCAAACTCCTCTACGGGGCCCGCACGATCAATTCTCCCGAACTATGGGCTACGTGATTCAATTTTCTCCTTTGCGCCTGAGGTACGAGCAGCCATTCTCTCCGCTGCGGACTCACAGCTGGAGGCACTTTATCCGGGGCTCAACGTGACAGCCGAGGAGGCAGCCCGCGTTGCGCTTGGAGGATGGCACGTCTACCTGCACACAAAAGTGAAGTCTAACTCTGGTGCGGCGAAGATCGTATCGGCAAGTGGGTGGGAGACATCAGCAGAAGTTTTCAAATCTCGGTATGCGTGACAAATGGCTTTAATTCCCCCTCATAAGTTGCTAATATTAGTAGTGTAGATTTCCACAATCAGCTGACGCGATCGAGCGGCTTGCCAATCGGCAGTACTTTTCTGCAATGGCCCATGTAGGTCCAGCGATTGGTGAAATACGATGGATGGGGCCAGCCGCACTCTCTGAGTCGATCACGGCTTTTGGCGAAGACGACGTCCTTAGAGTGTCCAAGGAATCACTGGACCCTACGGGATCCCTCCCCTCGATTGCAGGACCACTCGCCATTGACTGGATTTTCGCGGCCCTTGTCTTTTACTCCACCCTCTGGGTACTGGTGGCGTCCGAAGACGGCGGCGTCCGGTACTATGTGTCAAAGCTGCTAGGCTCCCGCCTCACTGATGCGCTGATTGACCCGGTGAACCGATCGCTTGTCATGAATGCACAGCTGTTGATTTGCCGCATGACGCTTTCGCAGTTGGTGTCTCTCCTGCTGCTCCCTGAGAAACGCGTTCTCTCGATCGCCTGGCCAATGGCTCATGAGCAGCCCCACTTCCTTACAGCCGTTTCACCCTTGCTAGCGTTTGTGACAACGTGGGCGCCCGCGGTCCCCCCTATTCTGACGATGGCGCTTCCAGTCAGTCTTTTATCCTTTATCCTTTACGGATCTAGTATCCGGAGCATTGGAGTGTTCCTTGCATATGCCTGGTATATATTTACAGTGGAACCGACAATTCTGGAGGCTGGAGTGGGAACGGACGGGATTCCTGTCCTGGATGCGTTTTCGATTTGGATGGGATGGTTTGTTTTTGGCGCTCCGGTTGGTCTGGTCCTGGGTCCCTGGGCCTTCGTGTCTCTTAGACAAGTTTATCGCGAAGTCGTTCGACTTGTTGCTGAAAAAAGCCAGTCTTCGGCAACAAGCACTGTTGCGGTTGATTCCCCTGTTGTGCAGTTGACGTAAGTTGCCCCGTGGAAATAAAAATGCAAGAAACCAATGTAAAAATTCGCCCCTGACTGGAAGCTGGAAGCTTGCCAATGAGGAACCAGCGAGTCGACCAATCGCTGCTGCGTTTGTCCAAATGTCAAATTTCGCATCGGGAAAGGCCGGGTGACCGGTTGATCTCGAAAATCAAGATAAGATTTTTGTTCATTTTAGGCAGAATTTTTTTTTTTTTTTTTTTTTTTTTCGAGTTTGTTGTTGGATATATACCCCCCCCCAACACAAGAAGCAGCAAAGCAAAAACTTGTGTCAAATGGCGGCCAACGGCGCAGACGGTACCCTGCGAGGCAGGAAGAAGACCCTATTCTCCACTGTCTTCTCGCTTCAGAGCGAGGCCGCTGGCGGCGACGGGCGCAGGACGCTGAAGAACAAGCTGAACAGCTCCAGCAGCACCAGCGGTGCGTCGTCGCGTGATGCAAGCCCCGCACCCCAAGCGCCGCATCGCCAGTCCCCAGCCGTCGCCGCGGCTGCCGCCGAGGATGATGCGTCTTCGGGCCACTCGTCCACCACCAGGAACGCCGGTGGCGCTCACACTACAGCCGGTTCCGGTCCTGTGTCGGACCACAACCTGATAATGGGATCGGGGCTGGACGTCATCAAGCTCCAGCACATCAACGAAAGCACGGCCTTCCCATCGCACCTTCGTACTTCACTGAAGCTGAGGGGCCTGCTCCCACCCTCCGTGGAGACGTTGCCAATGCAGGTGGAGCGCTGCCTCGCAAGGTTGCGTTCCATAAAGGATCCCCTGGAGCAGTTTGCGTACCTTGACCGCATCCGGTCCGAGGACACGACCCTCTTTTACGCTCTTGTTGCCGCGGACCTCTCGGTGAGCGCGTGCTTGTGCCCCCTTCTTTGCATTTCCCATTCCGTCAATTTAGCCGCAGTTCAGCCTATACTCACCCTTGTTGCTTTGCCTGATCAGGGAATTGTCGGGATCATCTACACGCCCACCGTTGGACGCGTTTGCCAAATGTTCTCTCGGATCTACTCGCCTGGCAGTGTTAATGGCTTGTTCATATCACTTCAAGACAAGAATCACCTAGACGAAATATTGGAAAACTGGACCTTTCCTTCTCCTGACATTGCTGTCATGGTATCTGCCTCTCATTTTTCCTTCTGTAAAGAGTAATAATTCGGAAAAACGTAGACGGACGGAAGCCGCATACTCGGCCTTGGAGATCTTGGCATTAACGGCATGGGTATTCCAATTGGAAAGCTGAGGTCGCATTCATATGATTGCAAATGAATCATCTAATTACAGTACTACTAAATTTCGTCAACAGTTTGTACACCGCTGCAGCTGGAGTAAACCCGTCACGGACTTTACCTATCACACTTGATGTCGGCTGCAACACCCAAGAACATCTCAGGGATCCATTTTATCTTGGCAGCAGGAAGAAACGTCCCGACGATGACGTCTTTTTCGCATTCACGGATGCTGTGATGGCTGCTTTAAAGGTATTCCCTTTATGTTTCATCCATCAAGCTAATGAGAATTTCGTGTAGCGCCGTTGGCCAGACCTTCTCATTCAATTTGAGGATTTTTCTTCTGAACATGCATTCCAGCTCCTCGACCGTTACCGGAATAAGTACTTCTGCTTTAACGACGATATTCAAGGCACAGGAGCCGTTATTCTTGCTGGTTTCATTAATGCAGTCAAGCTGTCCGGGATCGCCCTCCGCGATCATCGAATCCTTTTCGTTGGGGCTGGCTCGGCCGGTGTCGGCGTTGCTTCACAGCTTCGGGAGTACTTTGTCAAGGAGGGAGGATTAACTGTTGACGAAGCCACCAAGATGTTCTGGCTCATGGATTCAAAGGGACTTCTGACTTCGGACCGGTCAGATGCTACTCGGTACCCAGAGCACAAGACTATTTTCATGAGGAAAGATATGGGCGGAAAGCAAATTTCCGAACTCGAAGAGGCTGTGAAGTTCATAAAACCCACTGCCCTCATTGGACTCTCGTCAGTCGGTGGGGCGTTTACGGAGGCAATTTTGACTACTATGAAGGACTTCAACAAGCACCCCATCGTCTTTCCACTCTCAAACCCTCTCACCGTAAGAGACATCATTCGTCCCTGCACTCCTAACAGCTGTGTCTATTAGAATGCTGAGTGCACTTTCGAAGATGCTATGAAATTCACGAACGGAACGGTTCTCTTTGCATCAGGCACCGCGTTCCCTCCCTGCCCGCATCCAGTGTCTGGCAAAGTGATTGAGCCAGGGCAGGGCAACAATATGTAAGACAGTTGTTCGTCGCCACACACCACCGCTCTGATCATTCTGTCCTCAGGTACATTTTCCCCGCACTAGGCCTCGGTGGCATCCTTTCGAAAGCCACCCGCGTGACGGACGATATGGTGTATCGCTCGGCTGTTTCCCTTGCAGACACATTGAATGAGGACGAACGTGCATCTGGACTGCTGTATCCCCGCATTGAACGGATCCGCAGCATCTCAGCGGTCATTGCTCGTGATGTCGTCATCGAGGCTTTGAAGGAAGTACGTTAGAATTTCTGTCATCTGCTCAAAGATTGACTTGGTCTTTCTGTGAAAGGGATTGGTTCATAGCGAGTTTGTGTTGAACCTATATGGAGTCAAAGAGGGCCAGAAGCCATCCGAAGAAGCCGTCTTGGACGCATGGAAAGCGTCCGAGCTTCTGGACTGGACTCAGCACATGATGTACGAACCGAAGTATCCCAGTCACAAGTTCTTGTAGCTGGCACACGACGCTTCTCGTTTCATTTTTGTTCTTCGCTTCTCTGCTTTGTTTCAGTTTGCTTGCCTTGTTCTTGTGTGATTATCTCCACACCATTTTATGTTTTGCTTGTGTCGTTTTACTCCTTCCAACTCCTGTAAGCCTATGCGCCACTGGGCTGATGATATCATTTTTGTGTTTGCGATTGCAGAATGAGATGAAAATAGGCCTCGTGATCTGCAATCAAAGTTTGGAAACCAATTCTATTGGGAAATATGCAGGGCATACACGCAAACCGTACATCGGTATCTATACTGCCTTTCCGGTCAATCTCAATGTCTAAAATATTGAATGTAAAAATGCTGGATGCATGCGACAGAAAAATACCTGATTTCCGCCGGTAGTCGAAAACACCACGTCTACGGCAAAGGCTCCGACTTTCTTCGGCCGAAATTCTATCACTTCCTTGACGCTGGCGCCTGGCTCTACTGGCTCCGCTAGAACCCCTCCATTGGCACCCACTCTCGCGAAAGGACCAGGAATAATTATACCTCCAGTTTTACTCGACACGAGGCTTGCTGAATTGCCCATATTCTTAATCGTGAGTGTGCGGGCGGCACCGTTGGCATTCACTTTGACGCTCCCAAAATCGAGCAGTCGCGGCATGGAAAGACCAGCAGCCGATGTTCCTCCGACGCCGTACAGACTTGCAGCTCCCACGAGGGTTTTACCGCTGTTACTGTATAGTTTGAGACTACCTCCAACCGGTCCGGACGCGAGGGGTTTGAATGCGATTGCAACATCGATAGTGCTCCCCTGGGTCATTGACTTTGGCAGCTTTGGGCTTTCTGCGAGCGAAAACGACGGCGAGCCCGCCAGCGAAGCCGTGGATATGGTCAGCTTTGCGGCTGATGGGTCGAGGCGGAAGGTGACCGTGGTGGTCAGGGTGTTGCCGACGGCTGTAGTTGCAAAATTGGTAAGGGGGGCGGAGAGGGGTGTCTGCTTTCGGCCTAGAACGATCACTTTTGAGCCGGCCGCAATAAAGGCTCGGCCGTTGGTGAACGTTGGGGCGATGAATTTCTTCGAGTCTCCGATTTTACTATAATCATACTTGCTTCTAGTTATTCTTTGTAAAAGACATGGGAAAAGTCCTTACAGTGAAGATAGGAGTCATTGAGCCGTTGGAAGGAACAGCCTTGAATACGTATACAGAGCTCGCCGTTGGTTCTAAAATCCAAACCAAACCACTTCCTGGTATTCCGTTCATCGATGTTGTCACTGGCGAGGAGACACCACGTCCAAAGTCGCTGAAGAAAATAAGTGCCATTTAGATCCTCATGGTCGGTCAGCGGGCGAGACGACTTCTTACGTGGTCGACGCTGCAAACATTGCAAAACTCGGTTTGCCGTCTTTTTTCACTGAATACTTGAACGCATGCAAACTCCGGTCGCCAAGTGTCGTAAGATAAACCCAACCACCTTCTGCCGGGTACACGCCAGGCTGGCTCAAGGCCATTTGATTCACGCCACCGACCTTAAGCCACTCCGATACTTAGTACACCGGGCAATTCCATTCAAACTCAACCCCACAAACGGCGGTGTTTATGAACTTACTGCCTGAACAACTGCATCCCCTCCGTCTGACCCTTGCAAAAAACCGCCCAGACGATCCCGGTCAAGCAAATAAAGGATCCCTGTCTTGCCGGCAACGACGGACAGTTTTGGTGTCTCTTTGGTTCCAAAGACGGATGTTGGTAACAGCGTAATGCCACCACTGGCAAAGTCCAAATCTTGCGCATTCAAATCAGCATAATTGTAAGGCATGAAAAAGTCTGTCGCCTTCGTTTTGAGGGACGTCGAGTTGACACCCAGGTTCACGACTGCCATGCCCAGAACGCTTGCTGGTGGAGAGTCGCCAGGAGTTGGTTTCGTAGTGGGGCTGAGGAAATCGTTGCCCGTGACGAAGAACAGCCGATTTGAGCCGTCGGTCGCGAGACCACTTCCAGCCATCCAAACGCCGCCGCCATTGAATTCCGCACCATTTGGATTGTCGACCACGGTAGACCAGACAGATGTTACTCGTGCTTCCGTCTTGTGAACTCCCACAATCCACCCTTGCAGAGATATTTTTCATATGTTTTAATACATTTAGTAAAATGGCAGAGGACAATATAAAGCGCCACCTGTGTAATTATTCGAGTCGCAATGACTTCCAAATCCTGCGTAAACGGCATCACCCATCAGCAAGAGAGCTGTACGCTGAAGCTGGTAACCCGCAAAGAAAGAGTTTGGATTTGGGAATTCAGGTGACGCATTTTCCGCGACCCTTCCTTGCAGTTGGTCCACTGGGTATCCAGGACGTTCAGACAGGGTCATCACGTCTAGAGCATGAAACAAGTATCGAGCATTTTCGTAACCCGTTTTTCCTGGTATGTAAGTCTGTGCAGGATTGTGAACTCGAAATTTAGTCGTGGAAGAGGACGCACTTTGGTCCACAAGTACACCGTCCCAGTGTCGGAGTCAATAACAGGGGTTCCCGAAATTCCTGCGAAGCCAACGATGTCATCGCACCAAAAACCATCCTTTGAAAAATCGAACGCGTCGGTCAAGTGCTTTTTGGCAATAACGGTACCAGTTGTCGCGTTGAGAGTGTATACGTTGTTTTGTTCCGTCGCAACGAAGATAATCTGAGAGAGAAGGTCTGCTTTCGGGGAATAGAGAAGAGGTGTCGCGTATATGTCTCCAACAATTTTGGCGGGCCCTAGGGGTGGAAGGGAAAACGTGGTTAAGAGACCGAATGCACCAGCGGTTAGATCTTGAGGGTCGATATTGGCGTTTGGGCTGTGAGATCGTAACAGTTGAGGTCGTCAATTCACATCAAACCAAGAGACGAAGCTCTAGGTATTCGACGAATTCGGACTCACAAATAGCCAAGTCTATCAGTGCCTCCGCGAGCCGTGGTCATATCGTAAACGGTCAATCCCGACGCAGTCCTCGTTTGTGCAGCCAGCACGAACATCACCGCACCAACGAAACAGGTGAGTTTCGTGGTACCGCACTCGGACGCGCCAGCGGCGCGTCGTCCTCTTCGTTCAAGTCGGTAGCACATGAAGTCTAACGCTGGGTATAGGCGCGTCTAATTTGTGGATGTCAAAAGAAATTTTCATTCATATTATTCTCGCTTTGAAGTCGTCGCGGCGTGCTTATTTTCGCGCTCCTCTGATTTGCCCTGATGCCACTTGTGGCTTTACTTCTCCTTCTTCTGTGCCCCTTTGTACCATCTCATATCATCGTCATGCTCTACAATGGTGGCCGCAAGATCGGCACTTTCTGTGGGCTCACGATTCAGACTTGAAGGTGCGCGTCGGTCCCTTCCCTTCGGTCATGCTTTGTCACTCTATCGTTTCCTCCACCATATCCGTAACATCTCAGCCCTCAGTGAGATTATCAATTTCGCAACAGAGGCAAGTTGCCTCGACCCTTAAGTTCTTACCTTCACGCCGACTATTGAGATCAGCTCCTCCTGTGGCTTGGCTTCGGTCGACATGGATTCCGTCTCGCTGGAGGTCTCTGTGCTCGTTATGCCAGGTGATGTCACCAAAAAAAGCGGAAGAGGGAAGAGAGGCTTGGCGTTCAGGCATGCAACTAAGGTTCTCAATCGATTCGCAAGTAGACGTTGTCGTTTCTAATACCGAGTTCAAAAGCACCATCCTTCACCGGAAGTGCAAAACAATTCAGTTCGAAGCGGTCAATCGAGTCCTGTGCCGGTGCCCAAGGAAAGAAATCTTTCTCTTTTCTCGTCGTTTGGTTTTCTTTCCCTTTTTTTATATGCAATCCACTTCTTTATCAAATTTTCTATCATTTTTTGGGCTTCCCTTGAACCGCAACGATGGCGCTGAAGGTGAGGACAGATTTATGTGGAAGGGCGGCAAGGGGTAGAGGCCATTGATGGCCTTTGCCCCACACTCGCACTTCCTTTCCCTTCAATCCACCACCGATTTTCGCTTGGTCGAGCGGTCTCTTTGTTGCTCCCACCCTCTGCGTCCCGTAGTGGAGGTTGGAGGTTTCTGCAGTGCCTGAAACGACGCCTCCGCTGGCGAGACAAACTCTGTCCTGCTGCTGCTTTCCTCAAATCGGCCGCAATGATGAACGTCGCGGTCTCCATTTAACTACTCAATTACATCAGGAGGAGATCATTCAGTGGAATGATGGTTGCACGGCATTCGAAGGCAAAGACTATCGAGGTGCTCTAAACATTTTAGAGGTCGGTGCAAAGAGTTTCATCTCATCGAGGGAGTTTGGTGGCCATCGGTAAAGATGTGACATTCTTTTGTTCCCCAGCCGATCGCGGACTCGGCCCGGATCCACTTCGACATGGCACAGGCCTTTTCGAATCTTTCAATGGTTGAAGAGAGTGTAAGTAATGAATGTTCGAATATCCAGATGTGATGAATATCAATATGATCAACATCTCCGAAACAAGCTTATTCTTCAAAAAGACTGACCCAGCCGAATGCAGATTGGTTCGTTGACACGTGCTGTGGCTTGCGATCAGTACCTTGCCGTCGGGTACTTCCAACGAGGAGTTCTTTTTTATAAGCAAGACCTAATAGCTGAAGCACTTGCCGATTTCACCGACGCTCTGGCTGTAAGTATGGCAAGCATTTGTAAAAGACAAGACCCTCACTTCTCTCTGTCCTCAGTACCTTCGTGGCAATCTGCTGATTGACTACACCCAACTCGGGCTGGCTTATAAACTCTACGCCGCCGAAGTTTCTTTCAATCGTGGGCTATGTTTTATGACAGTCGGCCAGACGGATGCTGGAATGGCAGACTTTGATGACGCGTCTCGAACGAAACCGCTGGACGGTGGAAACGGTGACTATGGGCGAATCGCCGAGGCTTTGGACCTTGGTCCTCGCGCAGCACAGTACTGCCGGCCGTTCGAAGTTCCAAATAAAGTCATCTTTAAACCGCCAGCAGCCAAGTTGAAAAACACGAAAAAGGTGGACTATCTTGGGAGGGGCAGAGTGGTTGCTACCGCGGACGAGTCAGACACTTTTGCGGGTTTCAGTGGCTCCCGCCTTAAGGTTCGTCTCAGAGTGTATGAATGAGTTGTTGGTAGTCGCGCCGAGGGAAACGTCCTAACATTCTGCTCAAATGCGCAACAGAAACAAGACACGACTCGTGGCGAAAAGAAAACTCAGGGACCGCTCGATGACAACACTTTCGCTGTTCCCGCAACTGCTACCCTTCGCAAGAAGACTGTCAAAGGCCCTGGGGAAGGCCAATACGGCCCAGCAACACTTGGTCGAAACGCTGGACTTCCTGATGCCCGCACTGCGACTATCACGAGAATGCAGACCGTGGATCGAATGGGGACCATTACCAGAGCGGGCAACGCAGGAGGGAAGGGAGGTCCCAACGCCACGTTGCCAGCTAACTTCAAATCTCGGGGCTCTTCGATTGGCGGCGGCGGCGGTGGAGGTGGCAGCGGAGGCTATGGAGGTCGTGCCGTGAATGAGCCTGAAGAGGATGATGACCGTGGGTACGGGCGCAACAGGTCAGCAAGAGATTACTACGAAGATGAGGGTCGCCGCTCTGGAGATAGGGGCGATCGAGGGGGCCGTGGTGACTCCCAACCACGCCCGCCACCACGTGGGGCCTCTCGCGGGAGGGAGGAGTCCGACGGTGATCGCGGGAGGGGAACATCCGCAGGACCGAGAACGTCTTCAAGGTCGAGAGACCGACGATACGACGATGATGGACCAGGATTGCAAAGGCGCGGAAGCACAGCGAATAGCATGATGACCTCAACGACTTCGGCTGGAGAGAAGGTGAATATGAATGGCTCAATTGTCGCAACGAGGAATGATTCTTACAGCCCATCCTTATTGTTAGTTCAAAATCAAATGCCATTACAACGACACCCGCATTATTCTTGTTCCGGTGGACGTCACCTTTGACGACCTTTCATCACGGATCCAAAAGAAGTTCAACTCGAAAGTTCCACTGAAACTAAAATACCGTGACTCGGACAACGAGATGGTCTTAATGACAGACCAAGAAGATTTGGAAATCGCTTTCGAGATGAACGGACTGGAGTACGGGGTACCTGGTGGGCAAACGGACCGCTTTGAGATATGGTGCTCGCTGTAGTTTTGCGGTGTAAGGGGTGTAAAGACCTTTTTTGGAGGCCAGTCTCCGCTTGCGTTGCCTTTTTCGGTTTGCCCCACGAATTCCCCTCTTACTGCTTGTCACTACCGCACATGTTCCCTCCATCTTTGCAATCTCCTTTCCATTTCCATTTTCTTAACCTCTTGGATATATTTTCGAACGCTGGCTCTGTGCAACTTCTGTTGTCGCGAAGCATCCTGATTCGGCGATTGTATACAGGCGCTTGCTTTCCTTTCAGAGAGATTCTGTGACGCGATCATCCAGAAATCATGGCTCTTCTGTTGAGTTCCCGCAAAAGCATTTCCCCATTGTCCTCATAGTGGCTCCGTGTGAACGAGTTGACTAAAAAGCAAGGAACTACACGAAAATCTGACAAAAGGTACTTTCTTCCATCTCGTCGCAAATCAGCAACGCCTGCGAAATCATTAATGTACTCGGCTTTCTTAAACCCAATGAAGCAGGCGAAGAATGGATAACAAAATGGAGAAACACGCATAACAATCAAAATAACGTGAATATTGTGATTCAACACAATTAAAAACGGGAAGAGTTTCTCAGCTTCCAGCATCCTTCACATCTTAAGCTTGCGTCTGGCGTCACGGTACGCCTCGTTCACGCCGGGATTTTCCGCGCGCCAATCTGTGGATCGTCGACAACAAAGGTACTTCAGTTCGGCGTCTTCCAGATCCATTCAAGAAAGTCGAAACGAATCCGAATAGCGTTCAAAAGACTCACCCCAAACCTTCAGCTCGACGCCCTTCTTTTCCACGAAATCCACACAATGCTGCAGCTCCTCCAGGGCGCCGATCCACTCGTGCCCGATGCCCTCATAGTCGTGCACGTTCTTTCCTTCGTCCTTGGGGATGTACGTCTTGGCAACGTGGTACGGCGCAACCTCGTCGTGGTATGCGTACTTTACACCGTTACCGTGCAGGAAAAGCGGTTTCGGCTTGTATCCGCGGGGAGGCTTCGCAGACGCGTCGCCGGTGGTGTCGTCGTGGAAAGACATTTGAAGCATGCTCAGGCCACAAAAGCGAGTGTTGGCGGGAGTTGACGACGCGGAGGCGGGCAGCTCGATGCCGCCTCGCGGGTGCTTCTTGTCCGCGAGAACACCAACGATGGAAAGATAATTGGGATTCAAGAAGTATGGGGTATTGGTGGCTCTGAAACCCCAGAAAAAAGCCTCTTTGTCGCCCCAAAAATGCTGAAAGAGTCGGGTTAAAGAAGACGGACGGGCATCGCAAAGACCAGACGATATAACTTACATCGAAATAGTACTTCGCCTCCGCCGCCAGATGTTTTGCAAGCATCAGCCCCTTCCAAGTCTTGCTCTTGTCGATCAACATCTGGCCGCTCTCAAATTCCATCTGCTGAAACATTTTATCCTGCAGGTCGAACAAATCCCACATCCTATTCCAGTGGCCGCGGCGGTAAGTATCGGGCCAGAATAGCGCGCCGTTCTTCTTGAAGGTTGCAGTCTCGAAGAGGTATTCGGGGTTCTCAAGAACTTGTACGTCTGGGTCGAGGAAGAGCACCTGCTCAAATGGGGATGCGAGAATAGCGTCCACTTTTGGCCCTCCAAGTGAGACTTCACGCTCGCCCCAGTTGTAGGCGGACACAGCAGGGGTAAAATCGACAGCAGTAATATTGTGCTCTCTGTACCGTTTTCATTCATCAGTGATTCCGCCTCTTAGATCTCGCCAAAACTTACTGTATAAGCTTCAAATCCTCGTTAGATACTTGACCCTTTAAGTACGAAAACTGAATCGGCAGGGTGCATCCTGTTTGGCGAAGCAGGTTCGCTGTTAGCACCGCGTACTTAATTCTGTTTCCAGGTCCAGTAATGACAACGCCGCGGGACCCTGGTGTGATGCCGAGGAATTTCGGGTCATACGGCTTGGTCTCGGCAACGAAACGCTTCCACATTTCCTTGTGAACCTCGTGAATGTCCTTTCCGTCGTTTGGCTTCGAGTCGCCCATTTTGTCGCCTTTTCGGTCCCCCTTTTGGTTGTCCTTTTTGCTGCTTTCAATGGGGCCAGCATCCTTCTTTCCAGCAGTGGATTTGTCATCGTCCTTGACTGAAGGTTCATTTGCGTTGGGCTTCTTCAGGGCAAGGGATTTCCAGTTATCAGAATAGGCCTCCTTGTGCACCTTGTGGTAAAGCGCTCCAACGTCCGGGTTCTGGGCACTAAAATCTGGTGAAGATTTCGCGTTTAGACACATCCATGGTCCCAATATATGGAAAGGACAACAAGAGGAGTGAGGAGACACTGGTGCAATGCTCAACTGTATGTCAAAAGATTCATGTCCTGCCGCGGTGGCAGCCTAACACAGTGCTCGAGTCCATGCTTGTTCCCAATCCAATCGTAGAACACGCCTTCGTAATGATGTACACGTTTCCCCTTCGCTTGGAATATACGTTTGCGCCGCGTCCAGCGGGTTGACGTCTTCGTGGTAGGAGTATTTGATTCCGTTCCAGTGGGCGAATGATGGCTTCGGCGAAAAGGCCTCATCATCGCCAAGATCGTCGATGTCGCCGTCCTTGAAGTCCATCTGAAGCATTGTGAGACCACAAAAGGTGGAACCTTTTGGAAGGGTGGGCGGATCCGATGACGACTTGCCGGGAATCAGCTGAAGGTTGCCATAAGGCTTTTCTTCACTGATTATTTGGCCCACAAGGTGAAGGTAATGGGGTGTCATGAAGAAATTTTCGCCGGCGGCTTTGAAACCCCAGAAAAAGGTTTCTTTATCACCCCAAAAGTGCTGAATTGCGTTCTTCGTCAATATGGGGAACGAAGATACGTTTTAAAGCAATTGCACTCACGTTAAAGAAGTACTTCGCCTCCGCCGCCATGTGTTGTGTCAGCTTGAGTCCCCTTCCACACCTTCTTTTTGTCCACGAAAATTTGTCCGCTCTCGACCTCCTGCCCATCAAAGTACGCTCCCTCAAGCTTCATAACTCTCCAGAGGGCATTTCCCCGCCCGCGCTTCATAAAGTCAGGCCAGAACAGGGCGCCGTTCCGTTTGAACGTTTTTGACTCGAAGAACTCGTTCGGATCCCGGAGAGGCATGACGTCAGGGTCTAGGAACAGTACCTGCTCGTAAGGCGCAGCAATGATCGAGTCGACTTTTGCGCCGCCCAGGGACATTTCACGCGATCCCCAGTCGTACGATTTTATGGTTTTGGTAATGTCGACAAGAGTAATGTTGTACGCTCTGTAAACGGCAACAACTGGTTAGTCGAGCGCGCCTCACAAGGAGAGTACTCACGCCAGCTTATCCAATGTCTTTTTGCCAATTTGATCGTCGATATACGCAAAAGACACTGGTAAGTTGCATCCCAACTCTCTCAAAAACAGTGCCGCCATGACAACATTATCAGCCCACCGCTCGCTCCCTGTCAGTACTACGCCTCGCGATCCAGGCTTGATACCAAGCTTTTCCGCGTCGTAAGGATCAACAGTCTTCATAAAAGATATCCATTTTTCCTGATGAACTTTGTCGTCTTCTTTCGATTTTATGATCTTCTCGCGCTCCTGCGGGTTACTAAAGCCGATTCGATGGGCTTCACGATACATATCACTGAACCCTGGGTTTTCCGATTCCCAATCTGACGTTGCATATGATTGCCATGCGAAAAAAATCGAAGGTGATGTCAGTTCAGTCGATTTGGTGTTTGAAGTTCGCGGGATGTTGAAAGTATACAATCAACGATAACTCCGTTACTCACCCCAAACTTTTATATCCAACCCGCGGACATTAACCAAACCGATGCAGTGCTCCATATTCTTGTAGTTCCCAATCCAATCGTGAAACATACCGTCGAAGTTGTGGACGAACTTGCCTTTCGGCGGAACGTAGGTCATCGCGACCTGGAATGACTGCACCTCGGCATGGAATGTGTACTTAAGCCCATTTCCATGCATAAACAGTGGCTTTCCTTTATAGGCAAGCTCTGCCTCAGCGTCGGACTCGGGGCCGTCGTAGAAGTCAAGTTGCAGCATTGCGATTCCGCAGAACTTCGATCCGTCAGGGATTTTGTAAGTTGGAGGCTCCGTTGGGAGTTTCGTCAGCATTGCACCACCCGCTGGGTGCGCGTCGTCGACGAGGACTCCAACGACTTGGAGGTACTGCGGATTGAGGTAATACGGGAGGTCTATTGCGCGAAATCCCCAATGGAAGGTTTCTTTGTCGCCCCAAAAGTGCTGTATCCAGTCTGTTAGTATTCAATGAATAATGAAAACCAGCATTGAAGAGGAGAAAAACGAAGGCCACTGTCTCACGTTGAAATAGTACTTTGCTTCGGACGATAGGTGCTTTGCCATCATAAGCCCCTTCCAGACTTTGCTTTTGTCGAAAAGCATCTGCCCGCTCTCAAACTCCATCTCCTCCCTGTACTTTCCCTCAAGCTCCATGACCTTCCACAGTGCGTTACGGCTGCCTCTTTTCATGGTGTCACCCCATATGAGAGCGCCGTACTTTTTGAACCTGTTGGAGTCAAAGAGGTATGTGGGGTCCCGCAACGGCATGACATCTGGGTCAAGGAAGAGCACTTGCTCAAACGGCGACGCGATAATAGAGTCGACTTTCGGTCCGCCAAGACTCATCTCGCGGTCTCCCCAACTGTACTTTTTGAGCTCACGCGATATATCGACGGTGCTGATGTTAAAGGATCTAAGAGTTTTTGTCAGCGATTTTCACGAGTTTTCGTGCCGCACAAAAACAACTCCAACTAAGGCTTCAAATACTGAGTTCAAATACCTGGCTTTCTCCAGCTCTGTATCTGATAGTTGGCCCTCGACGTACGACAGCTGGATGGGAAGCGTGCAGCCGAGATCCCGCAACACGGCAACGCTCTGTATCATATTTCCAAGCCACCGCGAAGGGCTGGTGAACACGATGCCGCGCAACCCTGGAACGACTTTCATTTTTCTCGCGTCATATTCGGGGATTGTTGTGGAGAACCACTTCCAGAGAGCTGTTTGGTACGCATCATCTGATCGGAAGCTGGAGCGGTCCGGGCGGGAAGAAGAAGCGCCTGTTTCAGGAACACCACCGCCTTCGTGGTGCGGATGCGGATGGCTGTCGGACGGGTGCTTCCGGCCGCCGGAGCTTGCGAGAGTAGGGGAAGGGTGTAGTAAAAGGCAGAGGCCAGACCAATCAGAGCAATAAGTAGAAAGAGTCTGCGCAGGCGGAGGGAGGAGCGCAGAGCAAGGAGGTTGCGCAGCAGGGGGCTCTGCGAGGATGGTGCCGAAGACGAGGTGGGGCTGAGGGGAGTCGTCATCTTGTCCATCTACGCGTTCAGATCGTCGGCGCACGCGACGCGAATGTCGCAGCTGCTTTTTGCAACGACCAGTCGGGTTGCCCAGTAAGCTTATGCGAGGTGGTCGATTGATATTTTGATTAGTGAGGGAAGCGGTGGGGTGAAGGTTGCAGGGTCAGTCCGATTTGGAGGAGTCGCAAACTTTACGCGCGGGATGCGAAGTACAGGCGCGTTGGGTTGGTCGAGGCAGGTGGAGGCATAGTAACGGTACCTGATCTGCGAGCGGCGCCCCAACCAATGTTTGTTGACTTCTTGGAGGGGGCTGTGCTGACAGGTCTCTGCTTCTGTCTCTCACCGCACCTGCCAGTCTGTCTGTCTGTCTGTCTGTCTCTCTCTGGTTTGAAACTGCCATGCCTCACACACACACCACTGCTTCAGTTTCGCTGTTGAAACATTAAGTCCCTTTGACCCATCCGATCCACTGAATCTGAGAATTGGTCAAGCTCGCGGACCCTACGCTCTGGGGGCGGCCGCGGTCTGCAGCGTCACGGTGACAACGCTATCCCTGCAGTCGCTGGAGCATGCGGCCAGTTGGCGCAACGCATCCTCGTTCCAGCCTGTGCACTAGAACCAGATGGGACGAGGTGGCGCTTCCGCGGTTCAAGCTGAAGAAGGAGGATGCGATTTGAGGACCGTGGAGAATGGAGCTGCTAACAAAGGACAGCGTTGGCGGCGTCGTGTACGAGTAGATCAAGATGTTGCTGGCAAGGAAGGAAAAATATTTATTACGTTGCAGTTTTTTTTTTTGAAAGCTGCAGCGGCGTTTGCTTAGTGCTTAGGTCTATTTCCTTCACACAATCGGGGACTCTCACGTACGCGAGTCGACTGTGGTTGTGAGTGAGCACCACAAAAGCCTCAGTTAGTAGTTGGCTTTCGCGCGGGGATGATCGCTTTATCAAAACCTCACCCCTCCTCGGGAGCGCCTGTTCTCGCGCGAATGTCTCCGCCCTCCTGTTGATAACTCTCGTTGTGCTTTACGTGGAATTCCGTGTTGAGTGAAAAAAAAACGCACCTTTTGCTGTGATCCAGGTGAACACCCTCAGTCCTCTGGATGCACTGTAATGCGTAAACGTGGGGCAGAATCAGGTGGTTGCAAGGAGCCTTATCAACTGTCAGGAGGAGGACAGCCGAGGAGGGACCAGTCACAACCACTTGCGGGAGCAGTGTGCGTGAGCCTGCGACAAAGGGAGCACTTTTGTCCTTACGATCAATAACAAAGAGACAGAATCATTTCAAATGCTCGTTGCTGCAGAAAAATGGGTGCTTAATAGAGAGAATGGGGTGAATCCACAGCATGATGGCAGCATCCCGAACACACCTTCATGATGTCCCCAGGGCACACAAAAGCGACAGGCTGACGGGAAAATTTTAGACGAAAGGAGTCTGTCTGGCTGACATGATTGCCAAAATTCAAAGGATTGGGTCTGGACATTGATGGTGTATCTTTTTTCCGAATCATGTCCAAAATCTTGCCCAGACATCTGCCAGCCTTGCTCTTTTGCACGAATGGCTTGGCATATTCTTTAGGCAGATCAAATCAGTTGCACCAATTTGAACAAATTTCACAAGTAATTGATTCGACCCGCAATTGCCATGTTGTTTTTTTATCTGGTTGATTACAGGCTGATTGGGTTTTACCAAGCCGATTTGCATCCGTGGCAGTGGTTTCCGTCTGTTGCTCAATTTTGTGGTTGTTCCTCTTTGTGGGTTGTTTTCTGCACGAAAAATGGGGAATATTTTTCACGATCCGCTTTCGCCTTGTCATGATTTCGTGAAGAAGTTTGACCTGCTTTTTTGGATGAATGGCGTGGTGTCAAAGTCAGAATATCATTTGTGATATCACGATTTTCTGATATGACCTTTTGCTATCTTTTGCATGTAAAAGACTTGTCTTCCTCAATCAATGAGAGAAAAGCTCTCATCTGCGTCATTCTGCTGGCTTGCGTCATCATGGAATGGCACGTGGGTTCTGCGCACCCGGTTGACGAAAATGGCAAGTTTTTCGGACCGAAGACAAACAAACCGTCCAAAGAAGATACACAAGAATGGCTGTCAAAAAGAATTATTGAGACATGCTGACAGCCAGAGCCGCGGTCCTTTTTGCAACTGCGCTCTGGGCCGTCATTGCCGCCGCCGTCGCCGCTTCCGCGGCGGGCCTCCCGTTCGTCACGCGCAACGGCAGTACCATCTTAGAACTGGGGAAGCCGTTCCGCTTCTCGTCCTTCAACATTCCCAATCTGCACTATCTTGAAGGTCTGTCTGTGGGATCGCTCATCTGTTTGGCAGCACATTGAACGGCATGAACGTTTGCAGACCGAGGCTCGCCCAGAACTTTTCCCACTGCGCAGGAGCAGCAAGATGCCCTAAGATCCATTGCTCAGGTCCAGAATGATCCACAGTCGCATACAATCAAATGTCCTCTTACCCTACTTTGTTTCAGATTGGAGGTCGAGTGACCAGAATGTACGTCCTTTCCGTCGCTACGACATCAGATACTGGGTCGTACGTGCACATTGCAGCAGGCTCAAACGGAAATCCGCCCAAGAACGCAGCACCTCTTGGTTGGGTGCCGATACCCCAGGTCAACTCGAGCTCAGTGCAGCTGTATGCGAACGAGGAACTTTTCGTTGCTCTTGACCATGCCTTCGCGAATTGCTGGCGACCTTGGCGTTCGCCTTATATTGCCTTTCATTGGTAAGGTATTGGTTGGGTTGGTCGAATATCAACCGTATTTTGACCGGATTTCTTTATTTCTTTCGTCAATTGTTGAAGATCGATGGGAATGGTGGGGAGGCATTACTCAGTTCGCTCAGCTCTATGGCGGCTCGATGGACGACTTCTTCAAGAAACAAGAAATCATTGATGGATTTCTGTCGGTGGTTAGGTATGTTTTGAACAGGAAGAATACAGTCAACGGGTTGCTGTATAAAGAGGATGGTGAGGATATACTTCTGTTCACGAGGCAATTCTCACATTGGACAAAGGTACCTGCTTTGCTTGGGAGACCGGAAACGAGCTTTTCACATCTTCTAACGGACCAGTTCCAGGTAAGAAAGAACTGTTAGACTGGAGGCGAGCCTCTGACCGTCGTCGTCGACAGCGAGCTGGACGACTACAGTGGCAAAGTATATAAAGAGCATTGACAGCAACCATCTGGTTCTCGATGGACAATACGGATTGCACGGCTGGGACTCAGCGTCCATTGCGTCACCCTACATCGACATATTCTCAAACCACTACTATGCTGATGACTATGCCAAGAGCGCATCCACCGATACCGCTTTCTTTGGTGCTCGCAACAAGGCATTCATCATTGGAGAATTTGGTCTCGCGTCGTTCGACAAGCTAAACAGTTTGGTTTCCACCTTCGACACCCTTGTGAATGCGACCGGCCTGCTTATATGGAGTTTGAGGTACCACGCTCGCGATGGAGGATTCTGTAAGTTGGATGCCGCTCTCAAACAAAAGTGAAAACGACCTTTATAATCTTACTCCGACAAAAGATACGCACTCGGAAGGCTCTCCATACTCGTCTTACCACTGGCCCGGCTTTGCGGCGTCGTCGGACGGACTCTTCCCTGCCGATGAACTAAAAGTTGTCGCAATGATGCACCAGAGCGCTCTCAAGTATACGCCGCAGACAAAGTACCTCACCGAGCCGCCGTTCCCAGTTCCCGTCCTCTTCAACTTGACCAAATCTGGGAGCAACCTGCAGCTTCGTTGGATGGGCTCGTCTGGTGCTGCGAACTATACAGTCGAGAGATCGAACTCCTCAGCTGCTGGGCCCTGGACCGTTGTCAGCAGTGCGGCCCTGGACAGCAAGACGTATGGGTCCACGTTGTTCCAGGACGCAATTCCTTCTGCGGCGAAAGCGCTCTGGTACCGTGTGAGCGGTGTCAACCAATACGGCACGAGCGGTCCTTCGAACGTGATTTCAATCGCTTTGTGATTGTCAGGGGACAGTCGGTTGATGTGCTTTATATTTCATTTTAGTTTGTGAGTGATATGAGCGTACACGGTTATTTAGACAGCTCTGCTGCGGAGTCTAAATAGAATTGATTGGTCTGAATAGCAGTTTTTACGAAAATAAAAATGTTGCAATCCCCATGAGAACATCTCGGTTCAAAATTCAATGCGGTTTTCGTTTTGCCAGAAGACATCCCCGCCTCGGAAAGAGTGCGGTGAAGCAGCAAATCCAAATGAAGCCGTTTCATGCAAGTTTTTTTTTTTTTTTTTTTTTTTTTTTTTTGTCGTGTCGCGTTCGCGATGCTTCGGGAAATTTCGAGCGTTGCAATTTTGGATACCGCGCAAACACTCACACTGTTGAAGACAAAAATTTGTCAGCGATTGGAGGAGGAGATACCCAACAACGAACCAACAACGTTCACGTTCGGCTCCCGATCTGTATAAAAATGTTGCTGCCCTTCACCAGGAACCCATTTACAATAAGCATCGGACTCCGCCCTCCGTCGAAACACCAGCACCGCGAACCATGCCCTCCTCGAAGATCATTACCGACAGCGGCGACATCAGCATTCCCGCGCCATTCGAGACACGGAACCCTTTCCTCTTTTGCGTCTACCACAAGGACAATTACCCCGCCGGCAACGCCAAGATGGAAGCCCCCAAGCGGGGCAACGGCGCCGACTTCAACCCGGACGCTCCTTACCGCATGTACCACGGCGACAGGATCCCGGGCTTCCCGCAGCACCCGCACCGCGGCTTTGAGACCTTCACCTGCACCATGGACGGCATCGTCGACCACACCGACTCTCTCGGCTGCGCAGGGCGCTACGGCAAGGGCGACGCGCAGTGGATGACGGCCGGCAGCGGCATCGTGCACGGCGAAAATTTTCCCCTCATCAACGACTCGGCGCCGAACCCGCTCCGCTTCTTTCAGATCTGGGTCAACCTTCCGAGCAAGTCCAAGATGGTCGATCCGGGGCAGGTGATGCATTGGGCGGAAGAGATCCCAAAGTTCCACTCCGACGACGGAAAGGTCGCCATCACGGTGTGGGCCGGCGAGGTCGAGGGGCTCAAGGCGCTCCCGCCGAACCCAAACAGCTGGGCCGCGGACCCGGCGAACGACGTCCACGTCCTTCACCTGGTTCTGCAGCCAGGCGGCTCTTACACCTTGCCGGCGCCGGCGGCCGGCAGTGATCGATCGCTGTACGTCGTCGAAGGCCCGCGCGATGCGTCCAAGGTTCAGATCGCCGGCGAGTCTGTGGGTATCATGAAGTACGTTTACACACGACAAGGCGCGGAAGTCAACATCGCCCACAAGGGAGATCAGACGGACCCGGCCCTCGAAATCTTGGTGCTTCAGGGTAAGCCCATCCAGGAGCCAGTGGCGAGGTACGGCCCTTTCGTCATGAACACGAGGGACGAGATTATGCAGGTAAGAGTCAGGTACCACATCCTTGCCCGGTAATGTTCTGTTCTGTGCTGACAAATGCGTTTCCAGGCTTTCGCCGACTATCGCAAGACGCAGTTTGGTGGATGGCCTTGGGACGAGGATGCTGTCGTCTTCCCAAGAGAGAAGACTCGTTTTCTGTCCGTAAAGGGCAAGACGACACACCCTCCTTCACACAAGATTTGATTTTTTTCACTCCGTTTAGTACCTGTATTCTATCATACCATCTAGTTTTTGCCCAGCGGGGTTCTTCTTCTCCTTGGCTGTTCGTCAATTTGTGACCCGAAGCCGCATAACATCAGAAAATAAATAACGCACGTTGGTCACAAAAATTCTTTCGTGGACTCAAACATGAGTACATGACTATATTTCACACTGTGCCAAGTTAAGCGAAATCGAGAGAATACATAAGGTCCATCATGAGACGTCCCCAATCACTTTTAGCGCTTTCGTCTCCTTCAAAGTGTGAGCGTAGCTTTCCTCCAGATCGTTCAGCGTATCTGTTACGCGCTCACGAAATGTAATCATGTCCTCGAGGGCCCGTGAGGCAGCTTTGCTTGCCCGATTCCTAGCCTCCATGAGTCTGTGAAAGGCTTGATCAAACCTTTCAAGTGCAATTATTTAGAGTCATCATCGAGACATGAAACGGGATAGCCACAATAACTAATTACTCACTCCATCTGTTTCTTTACAGCCTTTTCCTTTGCAAACGCCAACTCCGCCTCCGAATCGGACCGCATCCGTTGAATATCTTGCTCAATCTGCTCAATTTCGTCTCGCGTTGAGGCCATTAACCTGCTGAGCACCTGGGAGAATTTTGTCAAAGATAATAAGCGTCCGACAAGATGTCTACCTCTTTATCCTCCTTGTACTGGTCATTAAGTTGCTGGGTTCGGCGGACGGTTAACTCTATTGATTCTGTCATTTCTTGAATACGCTCGTTAACCCGATCCACTTGCTCTTGTATGGCGACCGACTCTTCTTGATGCTTGTGCACAAGGGCTTTCTGCTTGTCCCGCAGTTGCAGCAGCATGGGCTTTGCGAACGAAACCGCTTTATCAGCCACAGCAAAAGTTCAATGAAGCACTATCACATTACTTTGACATTACTCTGAAGATCAATCGATACGATCTCATCCACGGTTTGTCCATTCAAGTTCAGCTGAATCATGAAAGGGCTTTCCATCCGACCGCCGCAAATCCAGCCGAAGCGATATTGAGTTGCAGTAATTTACCTTGTCCTCCAACTAACAAGACATAATCTTTAAGTAGGCGCGGAAGAGAACGGTAGTCCAAACCTCCTGCATCATTTTCTGCAGTTGAGTTTCTTTTCGCCACATCTCTTGTCGTTGCGCATCCGTCGACTCGGCGAGTTTTTTCCTTGTCGCGACGAACTGGTCTTTCTCTGCATTCATACGGTCTACGTCGGCTTGCGAAATTTGTTGGGCATCGACAACCTTCTGAAGCTCCGCTTTCTCTTGGAGCTTTGTTTCCAGCTCACGCTCTGTATGCGCAAAGCAAGACGCTGAGCAAAGAAAGATTCTACCCAGAGAAACTTACCGGCCACCTCAAGCTCTTCGCTCAGTGCTTTCGTTTCCTCCTCCAGTTTCTTTTTCTTCTTCTCCAAATGACTGTTATAGTAGGTGAACTTTTCAATATCCGACTGGATTATCGCTCGTTCTTTTTTTGCAATGATCAAAGGAGACTGGAAGGGATAATAGTGAATAAACTTTAACGAAAGCCTTGAAAGAGGCTTCAATCACCTCTGTGTTCGCCAAGAGATCCCGTTCTTTCTCCAGTATTTGAATTTCTGCCCGTATTTGATCTGTCTCTTTGATTATTTCTCGGTTTTTCGCGTCTGTTTGCAAAAACTTAGCTTGTGCAACTGGCAGATTACCATTAAAAGAAGTTATTCTTACCAAAGCTAGCCTTCATCTTATCATCCATGTCTGTGTAATCGTCCTCGCCGGCAAGGAATCGTGCGTATGCTTTTGTCAGGTATCGGTAAAACTCTTGCTCCGCCTTGATTTCCGGAGATTCAGCGAAGTCGACGAACTGGTCCATTCTCTCGCAGGCCTGAATGTTGGGATACATAAGCATCAATGCTTTGAAATGACACAGGGAACGTGCTGGCCAATGAACAGGACTTCACTCACCACGATGAGGTCGACCAACCAAATGAGCATCGCTAAAAGTCCTGGCCACGCATGCATGGTTCCCACTGCTTGCAAGTGCGATTTGGAAATTTGGTCGCAGAACGGGTATCTGAAAAAGATTTTTTTTAAGGGCCAAAGTTCGTCAGACGTCATGAGGTAAACTTCGCAATCTAACTGGAAAACAACTCAACTTGAGCCCCTTCAAAAGCAGTGGGACCTCCTCTTCAAACCGGCTCTCAAACGGAAACATTGGATCCAGCAGCTTGTACAAAAACTTGAAAATCGTCTGAAAGTCCTTTTGCGACGGCGCTTGCAGCAGCTTGGGCGAGACCGGGTTGTTGTAGCCCTTTTCGACCAGAAACTGGATCAGCTTGCGGATCGACGCCGACTGCCACGACTTGTCGCGGATGGGCCGCGGGTCTTTGGTGATGACCGGCGCGTTTGTAAACGTGGAGACGCCCACGTTGGAGGGGCGGCCCGTGAATGCGCTCGAGCGGCTGCCGATGTTGGGCACGAAGCACGTGGATGATGAAACAATGCACGAGATCACACAGAGATTGCGTGGTGTTAAAGTATGAAAAGGGATTGGTGGGGCTGTTCACTCAACGATGTCATCGTGGACAGCCGCCGCCCCGTCATGGACACTCGCGCGTCCGACATGCGCGGGAGGCCGCCGCCGCCGCCGCCGCCCATCGAAAGTGCGGCGATGCCGTCCGAGACGCCCGCTAGTCCGCCGATCGACTGCATCTGCTGCTGCAGGCTGCGGCCCGATACTTGGGGCCGCTCCCCGAACGCGGCGAGCCGTGAAGTGTACGCGCCGTGGCTGGGGGTGGGGAGTCCCGACATCTGGTCCAGGGCGGGGTTTGAAAATGCTCTGGACGGGGCTCGAGAAAGAAGGGTGGATCCTTCGAAAGAATTACACCGCCTCGACCTCTGTCTGCCTCCCATCATCTTCAAGTTGGGAAGTCTAACATGCCGGTAATGATGGCTTTTCCCTTGCCGCATGCGACGCCAGCAGCTGCCATTTTTCCTTCATTGCTGGACAATACTTGACGAAGTAGTATGAAATTGGGCTTAAAGTTGCATTTACGAGCACTCGTCTTCACAAAACTGGAAATAGTTGAGATGGACTCCAAGAAGGTCGTAGGCGAGGGTCGTTGGCAGACACAGACAACAAAGGAGAGGAAAAGTATATAAAGGCAATTGTTTCTTCGTCGCGGCCGTTTGCTGCGCGGAGAGCCACACCGCAGCTGTTGGGTACCACTGGGTATTTGGCTCTGAAGTGGATCTTCCCGCGTCGACTTCTGGTAAACGTGAAAGGATGCCTTTGGCTTGTTCGGCCTTGAAATCCAGCGTGGAACGTTCTCTCACACACACACACACACACACACACGTTCTCTCTCTCTCTCTCTCTCTCTCTCTCTCTCTTTCTCGCGTTGTTGGTATGGATGGTCTCGTGGCGCGAAACCAGAAGGGAACGTGGGCTTGTGATCCGGAAAATCTGGCTATGCAAACAGAAAAACTACTATTGGGGAAGGATTTTTTCCACCCGATCAAACAAACGAATTCTCGAAATGCAGTGCGGAGAAACCCACGGCCAAAGCAACCCAACCAACCAATGACGAGCGAGACTCTCCACCCCAAAAATCACCTGCTGACAATTGCAATTGACACTTGCTGCTCGAATCACGCCACACACGCACATGGCTTGTCTCCTGTTATGGCGCTCGCGCGATCGTCGATCTGGGTGAAGGGGGTCGGAAGGGCAGTGGGTTTCCTAGGCATTTGCCAAACAGAGAAAAACTGCCAAAATTGGAAAATGTTTGACGGATTGACCGAGACAAGAAGACAACAACAACGCATTCATTCCATTCAGCAGCAATTAATCATCACCAAAAACATATTAATAACAACAATCATTCGCGATCCACAGCGGCGTGGGGGATGGATGGATCCAAATCCAAAGTCCGATCAACCCGCTCGCCCAATCGCCGTGTGTGAGCCAGCCAGCCAGCCAGCCACCACAAAAAAACACATAGAGACAGAAGAAACCCCTCAAACTCGTTTCGCTCAATGAAATTCCTCGATCGATGCATTTTCCCCCCGGCTCAAAAAGGAGGAACTCGCCTCCCACGCGCATAGTATAAATACCAACAGCACCATCCACCCTCTCCGCCAGAAACCTCGTCGTCTTCCTCTCTCTCAGCCTAACACACAGCCGAACCATGCGTTTCTTCGCCACCATCACCCTGCTTGCCTCCGCTGCGGTCGCTGCTGCCGATACCGGTATTATTGCGGACCTCTCCAAGTACACAACGGCCGGCGGCGCCTTCACTGTAAACACTCTCATCACGGTGGCTTCGCTCCCGTCGCAGAAGGCCGTTCTCGACACGCTGGCTAACGCTGCTGGCCCCATCACGCTCTTCGCGCCGAGTATGTGCCAAATGTCATTCGTACCGAAGTTGTATTAACCCTTGCGCCCTATTCAGCGGACGACGCGTTTGCCAAGGTTATCGCGGCTGGTTTCAACTCTTCGGACGTGGCCGCCCTTACGGACGTGCTCCTCTACCACGTCGCCCCTACCGCGTTTGTGCCGTCCGCCGCCCGCGAGTTCATCGACACCGCGCGGCCCAACCCCGCCAACGGCGGCAAGCCCACCAAACTCCGCTCGGACTTGAACAGCACCTCCAAGGCCGTCACACTGACGTTCGGCCTCTCCTCGGCCAAGGTCATTCAAACCGACCACGTCACCCTCACCGGAGGAGGCGCCGCCGTCATCCACTTCATCGACGCCGTCCTGGTGCCCCCCACCACAGCTGCCGCCACCGCCTCGAACGTCCCGTCCCTGTCGTCTCTCGTCGCCGCCTTGAAGACTGCCAACCTGGTCGACGCCGTCACCAGCGCATCCGGCATCACCATCCTGGCCCCCGTCAACGACGCCTTCACCGCCATCGCATCCACCGCTGCCACCCTCACCACAGCCCAGCTCGCCAGCGTGCTCACCTTCCACGTTATCCCGGGCGTCTTCTACTCGACCGACCTCGTCAAGGCCGGCCCCACACTCGCAAACATCCCCACCCTCTTCGCGGGTAACAACCTCACCGAGACCAACGACGGCACCACCGTCCAGATCTCCGGCGCCGGAAACACTTCCCCGGCCAAAGTCGTTATCACCGACGTCCTCGTCGCCAACGGCGTCGTCCACGTCATTGACACCGTCCTGCTGCCCAAGCTGTCTAACCTCCCCACTGGGTCTGCTTCCGCCACCGCCACCTCCACCGCGGCGACTGCCTCGCCCACCTCCCTCAAGGCCGGTGCCGCCAAGGTCGCCCCAGCCGGCCTCGCCGCCGCGGCTGTCGCTGCCGTCGCCGCGATTGTCTTCTAAGGGCTCTCAGTCTGTCGAAAACCTTCCCTAGGGCCTTCTCTTTTGATTTGTATTTCATACCTTGTCCTCGGGTTCAACTCCGGTCCTTTTTTCTTTCAATAGCAGGAGCTTGACTAATCCTTGTTAGTGAGGTTGAATAAAAACCTTTTCTCATACGAAAAATACTGTTCACACAAGAGTGAATTATTGTGTTAACACTGTCGAACCTGTGTTGCTGACTTCTCAGAAATTTCTGCACCAACGCATAATTCAACACATGTCTAACATGCTGGGTGTGCCTTTTGAAAGAGTGGACACCTAGATGGGCCCTGCGGTCCACAGTCTCATTCTCCCGTCATGCTGTACAGAAAATCATGGTCACCAATTCACAACTTGATATATTTTTTGGGAGTTTGCAAGTTCCAATATGGCGCAGCAGAAAAAGTCCTTTGTAAGACGAAAATGAAAGTTGTTGTGAACGAATTCAACCATGGCTCACGCCTTGACGGACGGAGGGTAAGTAGTGGTTCCTTTGACAGTGAGGAAACGTGGCTTATCTTTGGGAAAGACCACGGCGTCTTCATCCCACGGCCACCCACCAAACTGGGTTCGGCGATAGTCGATAAATGCCTAGGATGTAGAGATTAGCAACAGGTTACAGGATTCGGCGCAAGAGCGGAAACGGGCATCGCGAATCGCCCAAAAGCAAGCTCAAAAGGCAGTGCTCATATTTACCTGCTGAATCTCCGCCCTCGTGTTCATGACGAACGGGCCGTACTGCTCGACGGGCTCGTCAATCGGCTTGCCCTGCAGCACCAACAGCTCAATGTCCGGGTCCGTCTCGACGCCCTTGTGCGCGACGCTGATCTCGACCCCCTGCTTCGCGTGCACATACTTCATGGCGCCAATCGGCTCGCCGCCGATCACAACCTTGGACGGGTCGCGCGGGCCCTCGACCACGTACAGTGACCGGTTGCTCCCGGGCGCCGGCGGCGGCAGCGTGTACGAGCCGCCCGGCTGCAGCACCATGCGCAGCACGTGGACGTCGTTCGCCGGGTCCGCGGCCCAGCTGTTTGGGTTCGGCGCGAGCGCCTTGAGCCCCTCGACCTCGCCGGCCCACACCGTGATCTCGACCTTGCCGTCCTTGCTGCGGAACTTTGGGATCTCCTCGGCCCAGTGCATCACCTGCCCCGGATCGACCATCTTGGCCTTGCGCGGCAGGTTCACCCAGATCTGGAACAGCCGCAGCGTGTTGGGCCCGCTGTCGTTGATGAGGGGAAAGTTTTCGCCGTGCACGATGCCGCTGCCGGCCGTCATCCACTGCGCGTCGCCCTTGCCGTACCGTCCCGCGCAGCCGAGCGAGTCGGTGTGGTCGATGGTGCCGTCCATGGTGCAGGTGAAAGTCTCAAAGCCGCGGTGCGGGTGCTGCGGGAAGCCCGGGATCTTGTCGCCGTGGTACATGCGGTAAGGGGCGTTCGGATTAAAGTCGGAGCCGTTGCCACGCTTGGGGGCTTCCATCTTGCCGTTGCCGGCGGGGTAGTTGTCCTTGTGGTAAACGCAAAAGAGGAAAGGGTTCCGCGTCTCGAATGGCGCGGGGACGCTGATGCTACCGCGCTCAGCGATGGCGGATGAGGACGAGGACGACATTGTGCGGAAAAGCTGAGGCGTTGAGTGGAGATGCGGCGTTGTGTGTGGAGCGGCGACAAGAAAACGCCAGGGGGAAAGGAAGACTTTGTTGGTCATCGGACGAAAATGAGCCGGCTGGGTTGCTCTGCATGTCTTGCTTGTGCTGGCTGACAAACGGGGTGCCACCACACACGCTCACAAAGCAGACAAATCGGCAATGGGCGGAGGGGGCTTCTGGATACCCACGGAACTTTCGCTGGTTATCGGGGCAAATTCTAATAGCACAGAGAGATATTTTCATTATGGGTTTATTCCACGAACAATACAAACAGTTTTGCCGTAATCGACAACATATGGAGGTTGACGGTTAAAAACAAAATGAAGAAGAGAAGAATTGAAGAAAGCTGGACGCGAATTGGATACTCGTCGAGCAACCGCGCCTCACGAGGAAGTCACCTGCAGGTACTGCCGGAGGGTTTCCGACAACACGTTTGGAAGCTGTGAGATATCCTGCAAGACGATGAAAAAATCGAACGGAAAGGTACTGATGTACGGGGTCATTTTGAGAGAAGGTCGGCCGCTCGCGTCTGTTTCATAGCTGACACTCGACATCTTCAAAATCGAATCGCGCTCGTTCCGCCGGTCCAAGACAATGAAAACAGTCATAATCTGCTTCTGCATCGCCACCCGGACAAATTGTCTGACGTTCTTGTGGTTGTCCATGATGCCGTCCGATAAGACAATCTCGAGCTGCCACATGTCCCGTCCCGTGTTGGCAGCGAAATTACGCGCGTCAGACAACATTTTGATGGAGGAATCCATTAGCTGCAACACGTTGGTGGAGGTCTGGTCAAAAGTGAATTTTTCAAAGATTTTGCCACCAGCGTCATCCGAAAGGGGTGTTTCGAAGTGGTGAAGCAGCTGCATATTTCCACCAAACGATGCGACAGCGACCTGGCCAACTTCAAGCTGCTCAAATGCTTTTGTGATCAAGGCGATGGACTCATACGCTAGCTCTACAGACTGGGATTCTGCCATTGATCGAGAGTCATCGATTGCAATTAGAATTTGATATGTTCGCTTGGAGGGCTTGGTTCGACGAAGCCAGATTTTGTCCTTCTTGAATTCGCTGGCAATGTACGGAATTACTTTCCGCATGTTGAGCCTTTTTCCAGTTCGATAGTCGCCTCTCATTTTGGTGGCTAGCGTCGGTTCCAAGATAAGCCGTAGCGACTCGCAAAGAGCAAAGGAGAGCTCTCTTGTCGCAGTCGAGTATGCTCTCCACAGCTTTACTGCCTCTTCATGATCAAAGGTACTTTCGCGGAACGTTGCAGTCATCTCCGCTAGGCTTTTTCGGACTTCTTCAAGGTCATCAGCATCTTCGATTGGAACGTCTTCGATCGTATGTAACTTGCTGGACTTCACTTTCTCATCGTTCATCGGAGTATCTGATTCGTGAGCATCTCCGTCTTGGTTCGAGCCACTTGAATCTTCATCCAAATTCTGCTGTGCATTCGCGGGGTTTGGCCCCTCATTTTGGCCAGCTGCTTCTTCCATGATTTGATCTTCCACCGAACGATTCGTATGGTCATCCGCTTGAGTAGAGTCAAGCGCATCCACCAGCTCAGTATCCAAATTCGAAAGAAACCCTTTTTCTTCGGCATCCTTTTGCTGGTTCTCGGAGGCTGTCCCCAACGCTCGACCGTCAAAGTTTTCGTCTCCCTGTTGAATAAACTCGTAGGTGGTTCCAGAATCAAGGGCTGAATCCCTCTTCTCGGCATTTTCCGCATTCGATGCATCAGATATCTTCGATAACCGAGAAATCCAACGATCTTCCGCATCCGCCAAATCTCGCAGTGGGTTTGGGTTTGCCCGAGAATCTGGCTCTGCTGAAGTTCCGTCCATAGTGCCCTCCTTATTCCGTCCCTGGTCATCCCCTGCATCGCCATCTTGCAATCCTGTCGGTCCCTTCTCAGCCTCATCTGATGTTTCGTTGGGCTCACTCTTCGGCTTGGATTGAGGATCCTGATTATTCTCCTGCGATTCCTTGCCTGCTTGAGTCCCCCCGTCGTTGTGAGACCTGGCAGAATTTTCTTCTTCTTCATTGCCGGGCTGATTCTGAGCGGGTTCGGGCCCGTCGCTAGTCAAGGGCTGCTTATCCTCATCTTCAGCAAGCTCCTCCATCGTCTCGCCTGACTCCGCCGTCTTCTCTGCTTCATTGGGTTCCATTGTCTGATCATCGCCTTCCTCGTCTGCAACTTCGGAGGGGTCCGGATTATCAGCATCCTCAGTATTATCGATCTCCTCAGCATTTTCGTTGGTATCGCCATCCAAATTCATATCATCCGGAAGCTCGAGCTCCTCAATTTCTGGAAACTCGTTTCCATCCCCGGTCAGTTCCATCTGATTGGGATCCTGCGATGTCTGTGGCTCTTCTTCCGCGTCTGAAGCCTCTTGGTTATCTTTGTTTTCGTCATCGATTTCTCCTTTGTCCTCTCCTTCGTCCTCATCCATTGACTCATTGTCCTCTCCGCTCTTTGGCGGGGGCGGATTGTGTCCACGGTCTTCTTTTGCAACGAGCTCCGATTCTGTCTTATCGCCTTTGTCTGGTCCTTTGTTTTCCATATCAGTTTGAGAGTCCTTTGACTCTTCCTCGTTCCATAGCTTCTCATCAACAGCCTCTGCCTCGTCCGACTTTAGTTGACCCATCTCTTCGTCTAAGTCTTGTTCATCCTCGTCTGCGCTTTCTTCTTCTTCGTCCTGGCCGTTTTCGTTCTGAACGTCCTCCAGGTTTCCGTCATCAGCTGCATCAGTCTCAATCGCTTTATCGTCTTTCGGGTCTGGTTGTTGACCACTTTCTTCAGGTTGTGGCTGATTTTTTGCCTTGGTGTCTTCGAGCTCCTCGTCACTCTCAACGTTGTCGGAAATGTTTTTGTCGCCCTCCCCAGATCCCAGACCAGTCCCGTTGCTTTCATTTTGACCATCTTCTGTGCTTGTTTCGTTGGAATCTGGAACGCAGAAGCCGTCTTTTAATACACTTGCAAAAGTGTTTGCGAGAACAATGCTCAGCTTGCAAATAGATTTATAGAATCGAACAAACTCATAAAATCTTGCTCGAAGTAGATGAAACACGCAATCAAACAGCGGCTTGATTTCCACCAAAATCGGAGTCGCTCCTGCGAAAGATTGTGAGCTATATAATGCAACCACTTCCCGAAGAGACTCTGCCACGAGTTGCACGTTGGAACGACCCAGAACTCTCTTGAACAATGCGGCCATAGAGGGGATTGTGTTCGGGTGCAGGTCGAATTCGTTGTCTGCTTCAGCTTGTAGCCACTCGCTTTCGCTCGGTGAAAGTCTGAAGTTTTGCATGCATATAAGGAGTCGGTCAATTAATGGTTCAACAGCTGCTGGTAAGTTAGGGTTTGAAGTTACGGGTTACTGTCAATTCGTTCAAGCGATTTTCAGCGACTCGGACCAGCGGGACATCAACCTTCTCGCGAAGCATGAGAAGGCAGTTTGCAAACCGTCTCGCCAATTCTTCCTTTTGCAGACGCATGGCGGTGAGGGTCATGCTAGAAACCATGGCTGCATTCGATTGCAACTCTCTTCCGTCCCGCTTGAAAAATCCATCTATCGAGCTTTTGAAGGTAACAACATCGGCCATGGAGTACGTTGATATCTCTGGTTAACATGTCGGACATACCCAACTCCCTCAAAAATACTCTTATTTGAGTAATGACACCAATAGTCCGGTCGACCCATTCTTTTTGTGAAGTCAGGGTGGATAGAATTGCGCCGGACGGAGCCAGAGTTAGATCTCGAACAATCTGATCGGCTTCGACTGAGCTACAAAGATGATCGTACTCTTGGAAGATCGGATCGACAAGGGATTGGGACACCAGAGAAAGCACATCTCGAAGTCCGATAATTGTCACCATCAAATAGTCGATAGATGAGATGCAGCGCTCCACGTCACGCTCTGTCAGGTCGCGGCTGGACTTCATGGCAAGCTCCCGAGTGAGTGATATGCGGGAGAGAAGCTTGAAATATTGAAACTCTGCTCTTTCCACCAGAAGGATGGTTGCGGAATTGAGGGAATCCTGAGCAAACAACGGAACCCCTTCAAGGGAGGCAAATCCACCGCTATGACCCATAAGAAATGTATAATCCCGCACGCTTTCATGGAGTGGTGAGGACCTCGTCGAAACCCCTAAGTATTCCAGAAACTTAAAAAGATCTGTAAAAGCACGCCTTCTGATAGACTTTGCTCCTTTCACGTCCTCCGCTTTTTGGAAGGACTCGCATCTCTCAATTATCGCTTGGGCAAAATCGTCGATATTGATTGCTTCATTACAGCACGCGTTGTCTGTGCAAATGTTACAAGACATAGAAAGGATATGACAATTACCTAAGATCGCGGTCTTCAAGAAATCATGCGATTTCATTAGAAGGACCCCAATCGACTTCAGTCGCTTTCCTCGCTGCTCACTGTTGTAACGCTGAACTGATTGAACAGGACGCTGTTCCAATATAGATCCTGCAAGGGCTGTCAAGCTAGCATATTCCTTCGTTTTTGCTCCAGTCAAGGCGGACTCTGGAAGCGTTTGGCGAATCGTCAAAATGACCGTGGAGACAGGCCCGGATAGGATTTCTCGGTATTTGCGCATGAATTTTGCCAATTGGTAGTGGGATCGCCTCGCACTTTCCTTCAATGCCAGTACGTTGATATCTTTCCAACTCGCTATTTTAGTAAACTCGATAAGCTCTTTTTGTATCGGTCCTTTACGCTGCAAAATGTGTTCTTTCACTTGTGGAAGGAATTGAGAGTAGTAGCTGTGAATGTTGTACAAAATGCTCCGAATCTTGGGGCCATTGCTGATTGATTGCAAATAAGGATCGTTGTAGAACGTAAGGAGAATCGAAAGGCGGTAATCGAACTCGCCCATGGCTGATCCCAGAACAAACTGGTCCAAAACAGAAATCACCTCCTTTTCCGACTCCTACCAAGAAAGGCATTATTAAACGCCCCGATGGAGAAAGAAAAGGAGATAAACTAACCTTAGAATCAGATTGCGCAACAGAACCTAACGTTGACCATAGATTGAACCATAACGCATTTGATTTGGATGCAAATTTCTGTTCCTCAATCCGAAGCAATACGCTCCAGGATTGAAGCTCGATGCCTCGCCACTTGACCGAAAGACCAGTCAATTGAGAGATGCAGCTTTTCATAGACAGCTCTCTGCTTGCATAACGCTCCCATTCGTTGCATTTCAAGAGTAGCAGTTCGGCAGCTGTGAGGTATTTCATCATGGGTGCTGATGTTGGGAATGATGCGATTCGAGAGCAGAGGGATGCTATGTCTCTGGCGACAGAGTGCTCTGGGAACTGACTCAAAATCAACATTGCTATCTCCTGAGTCTGCTCAAGAATCGAAAGCAAGGCAGCAACTTCTCCAGTGTTGGGATCCTTGTAGATATCGAAGACGGCGTATGCAGATTTATCAAATTGTGCAAAGCAGGTTCTTGCCATGAACTCAATCGATTGTGATGATTTCCAGTCAAGCTCTGTAGAAAGAGAGTGCTCAACGTGCGAGGATACTAATGCTGCAGTTTTGAACGCTTTCCAAGCGGTTGAATACCAAATCGCCTCCTCAGTACAAGGTTCTCTCCCGTGCATTGCTTTGACAAATAATAGGTGCATCTCAGCGACTTCTTGGGGTAAAGTCTCAGCGAACTCCTTTGGAGAAAGTCTGGAATCTTTCTCAACTTTGAGAGCTTCGTCGTTCTCAATCTCCTCCCTGTAACTAGGGAACGTTTCTGTCAATTCAGCTTCTTCTATCTCCGTTTCGCTTGAAACATCGAACTTCCTTTCCTTGTACTTGTATAATGTCGCCTGATCCTCCTCATCCTTCCGAACGTTTTCCGTCCAGGCGCTCCACCACTTGTATAGGAGATCGGCAATCGAATGGAACAAGGAATTTAACCGTTGCGAAGGAAGCCCCGACACTTTCGCTTTCCAAGCCAGTCGGGAAAGGAGCGCTAGTGCAGTTTTCCCCACTAGAACTGAAAATTCGGATATTCCGTCTTTAAGCATTATCGAGTCTAAGAGGAGAATGTGCCTTTCGAAGTGCTCAGTGCCCGCGTCAAAGAAGGTGAGGAGGTCCTCCAAAATCTTCTCGAATTGAAGAGAAAGTCCCTCCCTTTGCGAAGTAAGAGCCAGTCCATATTTCATATGGAATGCGGCACCAAGTGCTGGTAGCAGTAGATCCTGATACGCGGGGAACTTTTTCCAGGTTCGATCAATGAAGGACTGCAGGGCATCCTGAAGGAAATCTACTTGCTCTGAGGGAATATTGTCTAGTTCCACAATTGTCCGCTCTCCTTCTCGCGCACAGATCATCGATTTAAGATGACTCAAATCTCGCATAACTTCTCCAAGCTGCGATCTCTGAGGCCGGTAGGCTGTCTGCAACTCAATCTGCTTGCAATCTGCAGTCAATGCCAAAAGTCTTTCCCGAACGAGCGGTAGGGACGACTGGCACCCAAGCACACTTGCAGTGTAATGCTTTGCGGCCAAGAAGTCCGAAAATAGGCATTCAGATTGCCGCAATTTGGATTTGAACAAAACTGCTGCCTCGGCGGCTGGATCAAAGAACGTCTCTGGTACGTACAGCTCAACGAAAACCGCAGATGCCATCATCCAGCCTTTGCCTCGTGAATGGTGACTAAATTCATCAGAGAACATTTGCGCAACAGAACGGAGAAGAGCAGACAACATTTCCCCAACTCTCGAAGGGAGCGGCAGGACCCGGAGCTCATTCTGAACACTGCTGAGCGATTCATCCACATCTACGCCACTGAGAGCACGGTTGCCCGACAATACATCTTTTGCCAGGTCGGCGAGGATATCTAAATATGGCAGAATGGTGGTGCACAACTCGAATCCTTCAAAAATCTGTGCAGTGTTAGGTGTGCCATCGTCTTTTCTGACCTCACCTGCCGAATTTCGAAGAACAGCAACGTTACCTCATCAGAGATCGCACTATTACGTGCACGTCGAACTTTTGCGAAGCGCTCAATGACTGTCTTTTCTTCTTCAAGTGCAAGTAAAGGTAAAGCCTCCAGCCCTCTCCTTCTCCAGTGATTAGCACTTTTAGGCGAATAGTTGGAACACACTTACATGAAAGAGAGAAAAATTTTAGTGTCTACCGATTGATGAGCACCCAATGCGCAATTTTGCCGGCTCTGAACTCTGGGCTACATTGAATTACTTGACACAGCTTTCCCCGAAAACGATGAGAGACTTACTTGTGCATTCGGTTCTTGAAAAAAGAAGTTCTTTACAATATCGTCCGCGTTCCATGCAGTTCGGCTCTTCCACAGATGGAACGAATTAGACCAAAGGCAGGAATGCCAGAAAAAGAGGGTTTCATTCACAAGACTTGCGAGAGCCCGCCTGTCAATGGGATCTTCTGCTCCCTCCAGAATCCACACAGCCCTTCGCAACGGCTCGGCCAGGCAAGGATTAAGGAATTTCGCCTCTATTACATCGTTGATAGCGCTCGAGGCCTTCAAAGCGAGAGCCTTTGTCGTTTCCTTTTTCGCAAGTCAAAAAATGAGTGCAGTGGGCTTCAGGAACGTACGAGAGGTTGCAGCTTGCTTCGACTTAGCTGCGAAAGACTCGCAATGAGCTTGAACACATTTCGGATCACGCGAATATCCGTGAGGGGCTGAGCGCACAAATTGGAGATGTGCTTCGACACTTTTGATTTCACTTTTATGGGAATGGAAATCTCCGGAAAGCTTTCGGTGAACATTTCCACCTCTTGACGTAAAGAAGATCCACGATCGACAAAAGGCTTTATCTCCTGGACGAGAGTTAAAATGGTTCTAGTTTATCAATTGGCTTACTTGAGGGACTTTCTGCAGTACTTCGAAAAGTTTGGAAGTAAGCGAAGCGTCCTTTACACCAATCGTATGGAGTGTCGCCAAAGCATCAACAACCGATGCCCGTAATTCTGTGCCCAGTTCGGAGGCGTTGTGAAAAATAGCTCCTGAAGAACTTGATCAAAAGTCAGTTTGTACTAAGCACAAAATACCTTCAACGGTGGCGCACTGGGTTTGAAGGCACTGGCCCAGAGCTTGGAGCTCGATTTTCAAATTGAATGACTCAACTGTCCGTGTGATGGACGCTCGGGTATTCCGCCAGAGATTTGACAGGGTCCGAAGTTTTTCAACATGAAGATAAGCGGCGCATTGAGACAATGCCGGCCAGTCCACCTCATTATGCAGTGTTTTGATACTATGTAGCACTGAAATCATACTGAGTACAGTGAAAGCTACTTCGCTTAAATCAGATGGTGAAGATTTTTCGAGGCAATCCCACAGAGAGTCATAGAGATTCAAAAGATGGACTGCTAAATCCGACAACTAAACACTGTCAGAAAGTGTTGAGATCAGGAAAAACTCACCAAATCATGTTGGGGGATCGCTTCGGCTGAGATTGAGAGAATTTTCCGAATCTCAGGGAATGTAGCACCCACAAACTTCACAAATCCGTGATTAACATCGTGATCATTTATACAACCTTCTGCAAATGCAATACTTTGTTCGAGAAGGTTCATACTCTCGGAAGCCTTTTGCCGGCAAGATTCCCGCAAAGCTGTTTCTAAATGCTTCCTTATGGCTACAGCGATAGAAAGCTTCACCTGCGCGGAAGAGCTCGCATTCTTCGAGAAATACAGATCCAGGACCTAAATGAGCATTGAGTATTAGTAAATATAAAAAGAACACTTGAAACTTACAGGTGGCTCAGCTGCGACAGGGTCATATGAAAAACTTATCGGTTTCACGTTGGTCATCAAATCGCTCATGACTCCGGCGCAGTGGCCATAGAGATTGCGCGCCGGCGCGGAGCCATACTTCTCTCTATTTTTCAGCCACGCTATTGGTTTGACTGGATCATGCAAGTGCTTTAAGAGGAAGATATGCAATTTAGAGTCAGCCATGTTTCTTTGGGTCTTGTGCGACGGTTGAAGAAGCCCCATGGTCTCCATACTACTTTTGTCGAAGTCGGAGAAGGCTAAGACAGATTTGTGTGAGAATCCGACAAACGCGACATCCACAACAATTTCAGAAAGCTTGAAATCAGAGAAAACAGCATCGGTAGAATAAGAAATGGGCCATCCTCTGATAGTTTCAGCGTCGATTGGTGAACATGGGGCAGCCTGCACTAAGTCCATCGGAGTATCAACTTTAAACATTGCTGACGTCTCCGTCAGTGCTGATGTTAGATCAACACCCCGCTCAATTTGCTCTCGAATTAAACGGCCAAAAGCAAACTCCAGTCTTCGGTCCCCGCCAAGATGCTTGCGAAGTTCGATTGGGAGAGAAAATCCCAGGAGTCCAATGCTATTCATGAGGTCGACAACGTCGTTTTCGCTGTCCGGGGCGGAAGTATCAGCAGCCAGCTCTGGAATATAAATCTCCACAGAACGGTTCCTCATTGCTCTAGAAATTTCGCCAAACCGAGGGTCCATTGTCATGAAGAGCCGGAAATCAGGGTGCGGCGACACAACTTTGACGGCTCCATTCACTAGACCCCGCTCGCTCAAAATGAGAGTTCCATTTGGTTCAAGGAGTGAATTAAGTCGATCTAAAACACTTGACGAACAGAGATTCACGTTGTCAATAAGGAGCCAACAACCTTCCTCCGCGGCTTTGATAAGCGCACCGTCAACCCACTCAAATCTTCCTTTTGTTCCGTTCTTCTCAGCTAAACGAAGAGAATCCAGTTTTCTCTTGTAGTCGGGTATACGCTTCGAAAATTCGAACGAGGGAAAGAACGACAGTAAATCCAGCAGTTTTACAGCCGTATCGATGTTCAACGAAGTTTCGTGCTCAAAGGTATGGAAGTTGCTCATAAGGACCGCGAACGATTCTGATGTGCTGCTGTTTTTAGATTCGCCACGCCGACATACCTCAGTGACACTTGTAGTCACGAACTGCTTCACCGAGGCAAAATCTCGATTCAAATCGACCTGCTCAAAACTGCCAAGGAGTTCCAGTGCATCAACCCCGGAGTTAAGAGCGAACTCTTTAAGGGGTTGTCCAATCAAGTAAGAGAGGGAACGAACTAGTGAGCTTTTTCCGCTTCCAGAGGATCCAACGAGAAGTGCTGGGGTTTTCATTTCAACACATTTTGCAAGCGCCTCTAACGCGTATCGATTGCTCTGAAGTAGTCTCAAGCCGTTCGGTAGAGTGCCCACGTAGCGATGGGATCTTCGTAGTCTACATTTTCCGATTTGGAGATCCTCCTCAGTTAGTCGTAAAACAGGCGGATTGAGTGACGCGGTGGGGTCTGCATGGAAAACTCGACGATACAAATCAATAACGCGTTGACGATCATCCGTAGATCTCATCCGATTGGTGTACACAAAATCCAAAAAGTCTCCTGGATGGGCTTGGTCTGATCCAGTTGACAAGCACTGCGCCCATCGGGACACATCACGAAGATTGAATTCCCATGGACGACCGCTGGCTGCAAAAGAGCCAATAACCGACGTTTCCAAGTGCATACATGTATTGAACTCTATCATTTGTTGTAAAATGATTTTGTCGACGTCAGGGTGGATCGCCTCGCATATGATGATAAGATCTTCGGGGGACATAGACTCAGCATAAACCTGAATACATATCAGTTGGTCTATTAGAAACTTGCCCACGTCTCACCTGGATAAATCGATTAACAAAGCTCTTTGGAAGTCCCTTCCGACCGCCACCTTGGCTTTGCGGGTTTTGGGCCGCAAAGACTCTAAAGTCAGGATGGCAGTCAAAACTGCGATCCAATTCTGGAATGAAGACCACAGATCTATGGTCCAGACACGCGTTCAAGCCCTGCAATGTAATCGAATGGTTAAAATCGGCTTAGTCTCAGGAACTCTCACCTCTAAAACCTGCTGCGAAGCCAAATTCAGCTCGTCTAGCAACACCCAGTCGCCTTTCTTCATAGCGTCCAAGAAAGGGCCATCTCTCCAGGCGAACTCTCCACCAAATCCGCCCTCTACTGGTAGGTCACTTCCAAAAAGATCCATCAAGTCCGTTTGCTCACTAAGGTTTATTCTGCAAAGTCGGTGACCTGTGACATCCGCGAGCGAGGCAACTAGTGTGGTTTTGCCAACTCCGGGAGGTCCCTCGAGTAAAATCGGCTTTTGCAAACTCAATCCACGCAAAATTCGCAGCACGTTGCGCAACGTTGACGGGGCTTGAAAGGCGAAATCAGGTCTTGTGGGAATATGATTACCAAACTTAAGTGCAAAAGGGCCAATTCCAAATGCGCCCGAAGACATGGACAAGCTGAGAATGGCCTCGTCCAAGTTGAAGTATGGTTGCCCCACCAAGCTGCTGAGCTGTTTAAGTGCTTCGCTTCTCAACTGAGCGATTCCTGCGTCACTTAGTCTGGCACCAAGCATTGGGTTGGTTGCGATGCTGTCAATGAGAACCATACATCCACCATGTATGACAGCCTCTTGGGGACGGATCCCAGTCGAGGTCGATAAAATTTTAGAGATGAACGAGGCCCACGCGACGACATCTCGAAGCGAAATGACAGACATCATAGTGCCACCAACTCTGGTCGCAAGCCACTCGATGAAATCCAAAATAGAAGTGGCTATGCGCTCAGCTGAAAAGTCCGGAGAAAATGATATATCAGCGAGATGAGAGCAAACGATCCGCTGCAAATCTTCTCTGTCTGATGAAGCTGACGCCCAAATCTCAGTGAACCTGTTTCGGAGTGCTGGACTGAGTTCCTTCTTGCCATAATCCCCACCAGGGTTCATCGTTGCGAAGAATGAGAATGATTCGGCAGCAATAATCTTCTCGGTTTCAACCGTGCCATTCGAAGTAAGCACAGCGCCCTTTTCTGCAAGAAGGAGGGTGCGCTCTGGCTCCAAAACAGAGTTTAGGCGCTCCAACACAGAATCTTCCGCCAGTGAAATTTCGTCAAGAAGGAATCTTTCGCCATCTCGCATAGCCTGAACCAATGGACCATCCACCCACTCAAACAGCTGCGAAGACTTGGAATACCACATTTCCGCTTCTTTAAGTAGTAGTGAAAGTTCACTGGAAAAACTGGGTTGGGACTTCAGCTTGTTGGCCGTGGATAGAAGGAGAGTCAAATCCCGCTCTTGTGTGATGTCCACATCCAACAATTTAGCTTCATTCGAATTAATTTTGTTAATTGCAGAAAGCAAGGATTCAGCGGCCAGTTTTAGGTTTGCCATGGCAGAGTCTCGCCCGCGAGCTGGCCTCATAGATCCCAAAAAGTCGCCAGTTTCCGAGCCAGCGTGCGCATTCACAATATGCAATCGGGTCGAAGTGAGGGCCGCTACAATTTGACAGATGGTGGTCTTCCCGCAGCCAGTTTCGCCAACCAGTATTACCGGCTCCTTGTGCTGCACACATCTCATAACCAAAACAAAGAGGCGTTTCATCGCCTGAACCGGCGTTAGGCAGACCTAAGACAATCTCTCCTACCTTCGTCCAAACAACGTTAGAGAGAGACGAGTCAATCCGATGTTCTTGGAAAGATGACATTATTTCGTTCCAGTACTTTTCATAGATGGCTGCAGGGTCCAGCTTCAGCCGGAAAGAAGTTTCCAAAACTTCTTTGACGATCATCTTTTCATCTTCTCGCCTTGATCGCTCAGCGAGAAGCATGTAGCCGTCCTCCGCAAGCTTCTCCCAGGAGTCCGCACGGCGGTTTCCCCATCGAAAAAGGTCTCGCAAGGTTGCGAAAGCATTTTTTCCCTCGAATATCCGGGATCGCTGTCGGGCAAAACTGAGGCTCTTATACACGGCGACGATCTTAGCCGCATAGCTGGGGGCAATCAAGCAGCGTTTTTCCAAAATGGTTCCCAACTCAGACTCAGGGATGTCATCGTAGTTCAGCTCGATGAACCGGGACCGGAAAGCTCGCGAAAGCTGTTTTCGGCCGCCATACACACCAGGGGGGTTTTGGGTCGCAAAGAGCATGAAACTTGGATGCGGTCGAACCACTTCCTGCGTTTCGGGCACAAAGAGTTCCCTGTTGTCATCCAAAAGGCGATTCAGAGCTTCAAGAACGTCTGTGGGTGCCAAGTTCAGTTCATCCAACACAATCCAATGACCGTGCCGAAGAGCTTGGACGAGCACTCCCTGGGCAAAGTTAGAAACATCAAAAGCACATTGCCGTCAACTAACCTCTTGAAAAATCAGTTTGCCCTGAGCGTTGGGTCTGTATGAACCAATATACTCTTGCAAATCAGTGTGCTCATGGTTATTCACTCTGACGAACTGATGCCCAGTCCGTTTCGCCAGATATTCAATCATGCTCGTCTTTCCGGCACTCGTTGGTCCCTGAATTAAGACCGGAAATTTGGAAAGCATAACCGCGCGTGCCAAACTTATCAAATTGCTCTCGACACTTGGTGTTAGCACATACGATGGGACGTCGACAGAATCGATCGGGCCCTTTTTCAACCAGTATCGCCGAAAAAGAACATATTCATCGGAGGCTGTGGCAGGTTGCTTTGGAACTGTACTTAGAAAAGATCCTTGGTTGCGGACTCTGGACAGAATGTGTTTATCCACCAGCTCTCCGACCAGGTTGATCGACTCCTTATGGAGCATTGACATATACATCATCTGGAAACCGTCATACAGCCCTCGACGAAGTCCATACATCGCCGCTACTTCAGCAGCATAACTCAGTGCTCGGGAAAGTGTCCGAACACTAATGTATGCTTTCTGTCCCGCACCATCAAGCAATTTTCCGGAATCAGACAGAAGTCTGGCACTCGAGTGCAGTTCCGCAATGTCCGTGATGATTTCATTTCCACCTTGAAGTGGAGATGGTAGATGGTTTCGCAGGTATCGCTCAATAATAAGATTCAAATCGCTGGTGTTCTTGTCTGGTGATTCCACCCAGACTTCAGTGAAGCGAGATTGTAAGCTTGCTGGAAGGTCCCGTTTGCCAGCATCATTGGCGGGATTCATGCAAGCGAAAAGACGGAAATTGGAATGTCTCGGAATTACCTCCATGTCGCCTCGTTCAAGAAGGAGCAACGATCCTCTTTGATCCTGCAGCAGACTCGAAAGGGACTCCAGAGTTTCAGCAGAGGCTAGATTGATTTCATCAAGAAGAATCCAATCGCCTGTCTTCACAGCGCGTGTCAGAGTGCCCTCGATAAACGAGAAAAGAAAAGAATTCGCAGCATGCCGGATCTCCACGGAGAAAGACTGTATGCGGTTTTTGAAATCAATCCACTCTGTAACCAAGCTGGGATCTTTTGCAAGACGCTTGCTTCTTTTGGCACTCTCTTGAATATGCTAAGACATTTGTTAGTGACATTCGTGCCGGAAACACACGGTGAACGGGATGTGCACCTGCTGGTCGCCATTCGCAGAGAACTTGAGAACTTTCTCAGCCATCTTCACTGCATTATTGAAGCCAGAAACGACAGCGTCCCATCGCTGGTTCAACGCCGCTGAGCGAACAACCTGAAGAAATTTGGAATTCGACTCCATAGAGAAAGTTCGCCCAAAGAGGTTATTGAATTTTTCAAGAACTGGAAACGCCAACATGTTTGCTTCCACAGGTTTGAAGCCTCCAATAAGATCGGACGTCTCTGTTTGCTGACTAAGGTTTATAACGTGTAGCTTTTGGTTGCAAGCTCGAGCTAAATACTGAATAGCAGTCGTTTTGCCAGTTCCGCTCTCCCCAATGAGCAAAAGTGGCTCGCTTTGACTGACACCCACAGATAAGGTCTCAAGTAATCGAGCTGACGTAGAGGTTAAGGCAAAGTTTGGGACTGGAGCTCTTATTGATTGTGAGGCGCCAAGAATTTGCAAACAACCTCGTCCACACAGGACTTTCATGTGGTTCTGCGACAGTTTCGGCAGGTAGTGATGGACGAAAAAATCGAGTCGATTCTCGGGGATAGCAAGGGTTTGCGCAAGAGCGCTTAGTGCCGCAAAGCGATATTCTGGGCGTGAAAGCATGAGAGTAAAGCAGTCAGACGCATCGAGAAACATTTCTTCTCTTGTCGCAAGCTCGAGATCGTGAAGCAATTTCGTGCCAGCAACGAGCTTTCCAATGCTTCGGTTTACTCTACGGCACCACTTAAATAAATCCCTCAAGCAGAGGGTCCGGCGCTGTCCGGGGAAGCTAGAAACGAGAGCCGACACGTGATTATAGCTGTTCATCAAGTCGGAGGAGAGGCTTCTAATTGACGGGAAGGTTCCATCTATGATAAGAGAAATCTCACTGGGGTCAAGCTCTTCTACTCGCAAAATATTCCACAAATTCGTTCCAACGCCGTCAAACTGAGAACTTCGTCCGTGAGGCCATATAGTGCGTGTTGCAAACAGTTGAAAGCCTTCTTTCGCCGGCAGTTCCTCTCCGCGAGTGGAGATAAACAGCGTACGTCTTTCCAAAAGTGGAAGCAGGACTGAGAGCACTTCTGTTGGAGCTTTGTCAATGTCTTCAATCAAAATCCAGCGACCCTCTTGCACGGCCCTCGTCAAAACTCCTGGTTGCCATCGGAATGATCCAGGCTCTGACTGACACACGTAGGTGCCTAAAAGAACTTTGCTGTCGGTTTGATCACCCAAGTGCACTTTGAGAACGTCTGGAACGAATCACCGTAAGATAATCATCCACTCCAAGTATTCGCATACCTTTTCCATCGTAAAGCCTTGCTGCTTCTTCAAGAAGAGCCGTTTTTCCTACACCGGGAGTACCCTCCAGAAGAATTGGTAGGCCCAGCGAAATTGCCAGTCCAACTCGTCGCATATTGAGGAGAGTTGTCGGCGTGGAAATCAGCGGTTTCGCTCCCGCTTGTCCATGGTTTGTGTTCCGGTGCAACAAAACGCCACCAATATCTGCTGTCAGTTTGCACAAGTCCTTGGTCGATATTTCAAACCCTAGTTCGTCAGAGTGAAAGGACCCGTCAAGAAACGCGAGGAGCTTCAAATTAGCATCGTATTCATCTTCAACCAGTCGTAGAATGGAGAAATCCTCAGGCGGTAATATTTTTGCGGCAGCCTCTTGAGAAGTCGATTCGTCATAAAATAGCCTCTCTGCATCACTCGTCGGCAGCCCAAAAATCGTGACGAAAAGGTGCATTGCGTATGCTCGTGCCCACGGTGAACTGTCACGGAAACGAGATAAGTTAAATGCGTGAAGCTTGCTCCACTGACGGAGGTACAGTTCCGGAACGTGTCGGCTTATTCGATAGGCATTTCGCAGCACTCGAACAAGGCTCGAAAAAGCTGCTTGGTCGGCAACCGAATTCAAAGTCTGAAGAAGGGACCGAAAGCGGGAAAAAAGGGCTATTGCGGATCTGAATTGAATTGTTCAGCTCCGACCACAGACTGCCAACGCGAACAGTCCTTACCCCTTCACCTGAGGCGCCATGGGAATGAGATTTGCGAACGCGTCCAAAGACGCTTCAATGAAGGAATACGGGAAATCCATGGGCGGATTGTCTTCGATCAGGTGAGAGTCACTGTCTCGTCTGCGTTTGGCTGAGCGTCCCTTCTTCGCATCACCGAAACTCGCAGTCCTCGCATTCAGCTCCGCTTCCAGGCTTGCGCAAGTTACTTTTACAGGGGAAATCAAGCCATGCACTGGACAGTCGATGAGTGGTTTCTCGTTCTGAACAAGTCCGACCAGAGCACCCAGCGTCCGCAAAGATCGACTAGGAGCGGCCGGAAGTGACGTGCAAGTTGAATTGTGACGCAGGGCCGCAGGAGCAGCTGGGATAGGAGATTGAGAAAGTCATCCTTCGACAAGGAGTCATCGAGCGCATTTCTTCCGATTGCATGTAGCAATGCAGCTTCTTGGCTTCTCAAACAAGCCACGCAGTCTTCGTTCATGAAGGCAGCAACGCGGCCTCGCACATCCAAGTGGAAGCCCATCGTTGGGCAATGATCGGCCTGATGGCGACTTGAACTTGTCAGAACTTGTCAGAGCCACAACAGAAAAAAAGAAAGAAAGTGGCAAGTCAGGTGGCCCTTTTGTGCCACCAACGGGCGAAGGTTGTGGTTCAAGCACGCCCTCTATTCAAACTGATAGTGAAGGCAGCTTCATGGAGCAAGGGCAAATGGGCGAATTATTTATTTTGAACTTCCATCAGCGTTTGGCACGCTGCCGCTGCCTGTTAATAGAGGTCACCGTAGTCATCTTCTTGATTTAGAGTGACGCTTGCAAATGCACCGCCATCGCATCCGAAGTCCGCAGCTGCCAACGTTGCGAAATTAACCCACTCGATGCGAAGTTTGTTGTGTGAGGGTTCCAATCAGCCTCCATCCACGGACAGCAGGAGAACTTGCGTTCGGCCACCTGGGGACCGGAAGGATGAATCCGAGCCGGTGTTGATCAGGGAAAAGACAAACAAACATAACTCGTTCCCTCTGGATGGCTCTCGACGTTGGGGCGAACTTGGGCTGTGGCCGTTGTCGTCATCCTCATCGGCATACCCGCGGCCGCCTTCGTCAAGGCAATCGGATCCTTCTACATCGCAGGCATTCTCTCCGACACTGCCCTGCGCCGCGCCGATCCAGGGCAAGCACATTCTCGTGTCCGGCGGATCAAAGGGTCTCGGAAGGTCTCTGGCCGTCCGCCTCGCTGCTGCCGGCGCCCGCGTTTTCATTGCGGCCCGTGGCGCCGATCGCTCGTCATCCCTCGACCTGGCCGCCGCCGAGATTGCGGCAGCCGCAGCCGCTTGCAAGCCCCGAAACGCACCCCCCTACGAGATTGCGCCCGTCGCAACCCTTGTCGCTGACCTCACTGACTACTCTGCGACGGTTATCGCCTACGCCCGCTTCGTCGCTGCCCATGGACACCCGGACTGGGTACTATGCTCCGCCGGCGGGTCTGTGCCGTCTTTCTTTGCGGATCAGCTCGCTGGTGGTGTTGGCGGCGATGACGATCCCGCTGAGTGGACAATGAAGGTCAATTACAGCACTGCGTTCAACCTCGTTCGGGCCGTAATCGGGGTCAGCAAATGGTCGTCGCCTTCCCTACGCCGAGAGGCTGGAAAGGATGTAGAGAGCCCGTTCCTCGTCGACGGCCCTACAACTGGAAGTGAACCGCGGGCGCATGCTGCTGGAGCGACGGTTGTGGCAATGACGGACTCCATGTCCTCATCGACGCTGCTCACCGGTACTGGTAGGGACGGGGACACCATCTTGGCGTCGGCGGGCGGCGCATCCGCCCACAATGCCCCATCAACCGAAGCACACGCGAACGACCCACAATCAGCGGTTGCCGAAGTCTCCGGGCTGCGCTCGGACCGCACGATACCGCTCCCCTCGCGAATCCTTTTGGTCGGGAGCACGGTCGGCCTTTTCTCGTTTGTCGGGTACGGATCCTACTCATCCTCCAAATTCGCTCTGCGCGGCCTCTTTGAAAGCTTGCGATCCGAGCTTCTTCCCCTCGGCGTCAGCGTCCACCTTTACAATCCCGGAAACATGGACACTCCGGGCCACATCGTCGAGAATCTCTCGAAGCCGGAGATCACTTCCCAGATCGAGGGCGTGTCCACCGCCGTCTCGCCCGACGCTGCGGCTGCCGCGTGCCTGGCGGGGATTCTGAACGGACGGTCGCAGATTGCAAACGAGATGATTGGGGAAATCATCCGTATCACGGGTAACGGTGGCGTGCCGCGCCCCAACCCCGTCACCGAGGTGCTGGCTGTGGGGGTTATGGCCGCCGCTTTTTCAATGTACATATGGATTCAGGACCTGACGACCATCGCGTTTTGGAAGGCACGTCGGTCGCTGCGAAATAATGGGGCCAGCGGTGCCAAAACCAAGGCGTCCTGATCATAGTGTTTTCCCATGTTTCTCTATCGGTAATCTGTTGCTTTATGCTGGTTTGTGATGAAGATGCAGCTACGCTGAGGTCATTGTTCTTGGCCCTTTTTTCGCAATGTGCTGAATAGAATAAGTTTTTTGGCTATTATTCTGGCCTCGCGTTTACGTGCCTAAAGAGGAGATTATATCAAACAAATGGCCAATGCCCTTCACAATCACCTCACAGACCGGAAGAACAGCTGGCAAGGTGTTCACCTCGCGCCAAACCGCCCTGTCTCTCAACGTGTGTGCCCATTCCATCAACTGGCCCTTCGTTGTGGTGATGAGGTGAAGTTCCAGTCCAATACAGAGGCAAAAGGATTCATAGAAGATGATTCACGAGTTCACAAAACAGTATTCTAACAATCAAAGAAAAGATAAGGAAGGGAAAACTATTCGGACTGGTAAATGCATTAAACAAGACCGAGGAAGAGGGAGGCATTAGAAAAAGCGAGTGACAAGAGCGTTTTAAAGACCGTTGAGGGTGCGTTCCGCGGCAAAGACGTCCCCTTTCTCCATCCAGTCGACGAGCACACCCTTTGGCGCGTTGCCGTTCAACTTGGCGCACGCATAGGCTTGGGTCAGAATGCTAGCGGCGCTGTTGGTGGTATCGGCCTTGGCTTCGTCGGGGACGTCAATTCCGAGAATGCTGTAGTCGAGAAAGTGATTAATCAGGCCCATCCTGCCGCTCGCGCTGGCGCCCGATGGCCGGTCGATGGTGCATTCAGTGAGCTTGGTTGCGTCCGTCACATCGTACGGAGTCTCGAAGAACATTTGGAACTCGGGAAGGATGTAGGGTACTTTTGTGATGTCGGTGGTGTAGTCCATGAAGACGATCAACCGCTTGCCCATGTCGATGAACTGCTGCAGGGTCGGCCAGTCGCCGAGGGCGGGGAGCTTGGAGGGTGCGTAAGCGTATGTGTCGAGCCCGACCGAGGAGAAGACGGGGCTGTAGTTCCCGACGGTCAGGAAGTCGCCGTTGACGATCAGGAGGGCGAGGACCTCGCGAGGGTTGGCGTCCAGCCAGGTCTTGATGGTCGTCAAGTAGCTGTTGAGGCTGCCGGCATCGAGCTCCCAGCACGAGGTGTGGCACATGTGGATGTCGCTCCCGATGATGGCCTTGTGGGTCTGGGCCTGCAGGAACCGGATGCCCAGGTTCAGCTGCTCGGTGACGGTCTTGTGCTGGTTGTCGGTAGCGATGCCCCCAACAAAGGCACTGTCGTGGCTGACGATTTGGGACAGGTTGGACCACTTGCGGGAGCAGTACTCGACGTGGCCGTTGCAAGCGTTGGCAGAAGTAGGTACGGGGGTGGTTGTCGACGAGCCCCCGCCGCCAGGGGCGGGTGCGGCAGCCGCGAATGAAAGAGAGAGCGCTGCCATCGCCGTGACGCGGAGCAGGAGGGAGCGCAGCGTGAGCGGCATTATGCTGTTTTTTTTTTGTGATTTTTTGTTTTTTTCGATTTGCTTTTTTTGTCTAATTCTTTTGGTTATTTTGTCTTCTTTTGGACAAGAAAAAATTTTCTCTTTCCCATTTCTCCTAGTTTCGAGTCACGCGCTTTCCTGCGCCATGCACACGCCAAGATCGTCACAAAAGTGCAGGCGCGATACAGAGACAGACAAACTGAGAAGGACTTCATCCACGGCCAGACACACACGGCGGGGGGACGCGGGCTCAATCGCTGAGGACCTGGAGACGACAACGCCAGACAGACACGAAAGCGGTCGCGCGTCTTCGGAGGAGGACGGGTTGGACCTGGCCTGCCCATTCCGATGCAGAACCATGAACTGGGCTGAACGCCCACAGGCAAGCAGTGCACGCTCCAGGAGCAGCAGAAGGCGAAGGACGCTGGACAGAGCTCATCTTGGACAAGTTCGACATCGAGACTGGGCCGGCCTTGACAGATGAAACTATCAATGTTTCTGGAGGCTAATTTGTCGCAGATTTGTCAACTATTAAACTCACATTGGCCATCCTTCGATTCAGTCGTCAAATGCCCACGCCCATCCTCAAATTTCTGCCCAGAGAGGTCCGAAAGGCCTGCTCTTGCGAAGCTCCAGAGTTGATTCCACCGCGGCTGGATGCAGACGATCACGGGATCGCGGCGGTGATCGACATATCGGGTAAGTCCGGTAGTACCGTTTGCTGGACAATTTGGCCGCCGTGATCTAAAAGGTTCTTTCGCGCTTAGGGTTCACGGCCCTTACCTCGAATTTGTTGAAGGTTCATGGCGCCGATGGAGCCGCCAAGCTGCGTGACGCTGTTGACAGTGTATTTGACGTGATCATTCGAATAATTCACCGACGAGGAGGATCCATCATCAAGTTCGCGGGGGACGCCGCCATTGCATGTTGGTAAGGACTTTGCGGGTCGCAGGTTTCGATCCAATTACAATAAACGCACTGACAAAAGGTAAAAATGACGCGTCCTATCAAGGTCCACATCACAGCCGCGGCTCGAGAAGCGGAATCCTTCAATACTTGAATCTTTTCTTTGCGCTCTTGAGCTTCTCCAGGCATTCAAGGCCAACTCTTCGCAGCAAATGGGAATTCACATTGGAATGGCCTTTGGACAAGTTCTCCACATTCACTTGGGTCAGACGGAGGAACAACGAGGATACTACACCGGACCAGAGCGTAGAGAGTACTTCATCGCTGGAGAGGCAGTTTCTGAGGCAGGGCGCGCTCTTGACTTGGGACGGCGGGGCGATCTCGCTCTATCGTTTACCTTTATGCTGGAGCTTAGAAAAGAGCATCGGAGTGTGCCAGTCGGGAATCCAAAGCTTTGGCTCGCGAGATCAGACAGCTTTATCATCCACGACTACGAACCACGCATTGGAGAGCTGGTGCGCGCCCTCACAAACCTCTTTCCTCCACGAGAGATTTCTCACGAAGAGCGAGAAGAAGGAATCGATCAGGCGCGGGCGCTACAGTACCTTGAGACCTCCGTTCGCATGTTTCTTGAGGAAAAGCGGAGAAAAGATGGGAGAATCGGGCAAACGTTGAAGCGACAGAGCGGGTCGCTGGAGAGTTCTCCGCGGCGGAGCTCGGAAACGCCCAAAAACAGTTTCGACGACTACAACGAGAAGCGGAACGTAGTTGTCGTCTTCCTTCAGTTTCCTACAATTCGCCTTGGAGCAGACATAGGGAAATCGGCGGCGACAAGTTCCCATATCTGGCAGAGCGCCGGCAGAAAATTTACTGAATCATCCAGAGCACTGGAATTGCTCGAGAAGCGAAACGGAATCGACGCAGACCTGGACCAGGCGCAACTCATCGCAACCATCGTGATGACGGCAGTCGCGAGGCAGGGTGGAAGTCTCCGCCAGATAAATTTTGACGACAAGGCTTTCACGGCACTCGCAGTGTGGGGTCTGCGCGGTTTGTCGCATCACCGCGCAGAGGCAAGGTTTGCACTGTCGGCGTGTCTCGACATTGCTGCAGAGTGTTCAGCGGCCGGCATTGAGGGAGTTCGAATTGGGGTCGCATCCGGTGTGGTATACACGGGAGTTTTTGGAAACGAGCTTCGAATGGACGGTACGATACTTGGCGCTCCAGTCAACTTGGCAGCACGGCTCATGTGTTTTGAGGCTCCGCAAACTGAGCCAAGTGAGACGAAAAAGGCAACAGTCATCTTCTGCGACTCTCAAACACAGATCGCAGGATTAGAGGAATTCCAGTTTGGGCAGACTCCAATGAGAGGAACACTAAAAGGTTTGCTTTGGCTTGTTTAAAAACCATGCAGCTTCCACCTGATGGTGCTCATTTCAAGGCTTCAGCGAGCAACTCGACGTGTATCAACTGTTAAGCAGAAGCCTTGCGTTCTATGATGGTCATCTGATTCCCCAAAGGCCATTGCGTGTGATTGGAAGAGAACAAGAGCTTGATTACCTTAGCAATACAGTGAAGCAGTGGGCGGAGCATAAAAAAAATCAGTTCATAATGGTAACCGGTCGGTCTGGTTATGGAAAATCGATAATATTGGGCGAGGCTAGGAGAGAGCTTGAGCAAATTCCATTCGTCCTTATCAGGTTGGTAAGAAGCAGTTTCTTCACTCCATTTAAGTTGAGCCATTTTGTTGCAGTTCTTCTGTTGGAGACGAAATGAAGCAAAAAAGCTCCTTTGGGGTGCTTGATGGCCTTCTTCGTAGATTGGCACGCAAATTGGCGGCTTCTGGCGTCACACCTGCTCAGTTCCAGGAAAGATGCGACTTCGTAAGGCGACAATCACTATCCACAGCATCATCCATGATGGACATGACGATCTCTTCAAATGTTACTGATCCTGATTGGCGATACATCGCTGAAATACTCTACGCTCTGGGAATACCTCGCTCGGTTCTGCGAACGTTTGCGGCGGTCCCAGGTCTCAGGGTCTATGAGAACGTTCAAGCTACTCCGACGTTGGCAGCGGTCGGTAGTGATGTTGCCACTCGGTTGTCATTCGTGTTTTCCCAATTGGTGAATGCGGTTAGCAGCATCGGTTTTAAAGTTTGCCTTTTTTGGGATGACGCTCAGGTAGAGGCAAGCTGAAAACACCGGATTTGACCGTTTCAACTTTTCAGTGGTTTGATCGAGAGTCGCTTCAAACTCTGGTTACGCTACGCAAATTTTGTCCTGCTGCGCTATTTCTTATTGGAGCTAGGTCTCGAGAGGTGAGGTCCACTGTATCTTGCCTTTATTTTGATATCGAAAAAGGAATGGGACTTCGTGGAAGACTTTGACAGCGTTGCGTCACTTTGCGATCGCCACCTTTGTCTTCAGCCACTCACTCTACAAAGCGTTCAAGAAATATGTCAAGATGCCTTCGATGGTATCGAAGTGAGCGAGCGACTCATTCAGCAAATCATGGATCGATCATTGGGGGTTCCTGCGGTTGTCCGCATGATCATTAATGGTTTGAGGGGGGTCGAAGCAGGTTCTAAGCGTCGCTTTCTTGATGCACAGCTTCCAGCACTAACAACCGGCGGGGCTATAGCAGCTCAGTGAGTTGTTGGAGCTCTGTGATTTGCTATTTATGCTTGCCCTCACGACTTTGTGCAGACTCGACTCGGTGCACCTTGAATTTCGAAATCTGATTCAAATTGCTTCAGTACTTGGCCAGTACTTCAATCTACTCGACCTTTGCGGAATTACTAGAATCGTTGAAAGCGAATGCGATGACATATACTCCATTCAGTACATCGCGGACCTCATTCAGGCATCGGACCGCTTCGGCTTTCTGATTTGCCGGAACGAACAAGACTCGCAATACGCCTTCAGTACTTGCATTATCCACGACGGGGTTCTTGCGACAATTCTGCCGCAGCGTAAAAGCGATATCCACTTTGCTGCGTTTACACACTTCCGAAACCGCTTCGATGAGGAAGGCGAAGATATCCAACTACTCCAAACGATCATCCTGCATATCACGAAAGTTTCAGGGAAGGTTGGTCTGAAGTGTGAGTTTCTGTACAAAGGGTTTATCTCTGCGGCATCGTTTCAAAATGAGGCGGAGGCTTTTCGATGCCGAGATCTGCTACTCTCACTTGACGCAACCTACTTTGAGAATCTGCCAATACTGGATCAAATCATCAGCTCAAAGATGCTTGCGGATATGTATTGTCAAGTTGGGTGCGTGAGATTCGTTAAGAGACAGTTGTTAAATCTCAAAGTATCATTTAGTAATTCTACCGAAGCCGTAAAAGTCTTGGTTGAACAAATACGGAAAGCGGGCCAATCAGATCTTGTTTCCAAAAGGATCATCCCATTCATTCGATCGTTCACCTATCATCAAAAGTTTCTAAAAAGGATTGGGGATAGCACTGATCCCAATGTTCGTTTCGTATATTTTGAATACCTTCTTCGGACATTCCCCTTGCTGTTCCCCGGAAAATACTATTCTCGTCGCCGGAACACGAAACTCTCAAAAGTTTTTAATGAGTCACTATCCCCTGCAACAGAACTCGACCAATTGGTCGGGGTAAATTGTAATTCCGGTGACGGTACTCGTCGCCTCAATGAGCTATCGCTGGTCATGGAGGCCTTGGTTCTATGGATCTACGAGCGGCGTGTGCAAGGATTTAATTACTTGAATTTCCAAATGTCAAGCACACTCCTCATCCGCTGCGCCGCAACGATTGATCCGAAAGTGAACGGATGGAGACTTAAGCTCGCCTATATGAGGCTCGGCCTTTTCGCGGCTGCAACCCGTAAGGCAGAGACTGCAAGGCGCTACCGAGATATTGCCGAGTCTCTCCCGGAGGATATGTCAACCTCTTGGGATTACGCATGCAAATCTTTCACACGAGTTTTGGATGTGGTTTGCAGAATGTTTGATGGGCAGGTGATCGACTCTGCATGCATTGTCGCAATGAAAGAGGCACTTGACTGTATTAAAGAGGCTGGCCTAGAATTCGATGAAACGGCCCGAACTATGTTAGTTTCTCTCCACACATTTCTATTTGTGTAAGTATTAAGTCACCGACGACCAAGAGTTCAAGCAAACTAATGGAACTACTATTTGATCCAGAAATGGTGAACTCGAGCTAATTGGTCCTCCAGACGAAGGGGGTTTCAAAGTTCTTGAGGAAATCGAATTGAACGAATCGTTCCACATGAGCCGGAGATCTGTCTTCTTGTTGAAGGTCTGCTATATTCTTGAAATGGTCGCGAAATGCAGGTTTGAAGACGCTGCTCAAACTATTGTGGAGCATTCTGACATAATACTTGAGAAAAGCTCCATCAGAAAGGTTCGATCATGCAATTAAATTATTACTTAATTATCCAAGCCACCGACAGTGTTAGCTGGACACCCGATCATGAGCTTAAGTGTTCTCACAAAACTGTGCCGCTCGATTTGCATGACGTTAGAGCTTTCCAGTACAAGCGAAGGGGAGGACGACCTGCTGAAAGAGCTTGAATATCGCGGCGCAGAGCTCTGCGCGTGCTTTTCTCGAACACCAACCTTGCTGGTAAATGTGACCATTACAAACCTCCATTTCACTGAGCAACCAAATAATTAGATGCCATCTGCCATACTTTCCGTATTCACCGTCGCCATCACCATCACAAACTTTTCCCTCTTCGTTCTTGAGGCGGAGCGCAAGCTTTCGACAAGAGCATGGAAAAAAGGGGACGTGGGTCGAATGAAGCTCGTTGCACAATCCATATTTCGGCAAGTGGTGAAAGCCTCCAAGTCCGGGGTGAAGACTCGACAAATGCGGTTCTGTAACTTGTTTCTTCGGTGCGCTCGAAACGTCGTCGTTCGCGGTCGGCCGGATAAGTTTGTGGTGGAAGTTGCGCGCATGGAAGCGCCAGGACCGGATTTGTTCCCTGACTTCTGCAAGCTTCTTTTCCAAGCCCGGAATTGGCGCGCAAAAGGGCTCCTCCGCCACGTCGATGTTAGCAAGTGGATAAGCGAAGGCCAAGCTCTCAAAGGAGAACTGGAGCGCTATTGCGACAAATCTGAAATCTTCCTCATTGATAAGTTGTTACGGACCAAAGTGGTTGGTCGTTGAGCGATGAAGGGGTGCAGCGAGCTTGGATTTATGCAAATATATCTATTGGGCTTTTACAGTATCGCGAGAGCATAGAAAGCCGTCGTCGTCCAATAAGATACGAACAAGAGGAGGGCTCAAAGGACCTCCTGATTCCAAATTTCCATTAACGTTAAACGGCTGAGCGCCTCTCCAGTCGTCCATTTTCCGCCAATTCGGTGATGATTGCCCCCGCCTTAGCCAATTGAAATCCTCTACGTCACCCCAACGAGAAGTTGCGCCATTCAGGCCAGCTTTTTTTAATGAGCTGGCGAATGTTTCTGCTCTGGACGGTCCAGCCATGCCAGGAATTACAGCCCAAGACGCTGCCGCGTAAGGCGAAAAAATGCAGCCGCTGCAGTCTTCAATGATTGGGCTGGAGGGGACATGGAGGAAAAGGGCCATGCCCGTGCTCGCATGCATCCGGAACTGCCGACATCCGACCACGATGACGGACGAGCAGCAACCCTCCACCATCACGGAGGCAGAAATGGCACCGAGGATCACGATACACTTGTCGAGGTTCTGAAGGTGAACCGCTGCCAGAGGGATTCGGCGGAGGTCGACGATTGAATCGGTGAGGTTGAAGATGTACGCGTCCCTGACTTCATTCGCTTCTGAGGGACTTGGAACTTCGTAGTGCGTGGCTTTGTCATTTAGCGTCCATGCACTTGGTGGGGCCTTCGGCTGAAGTGGCATTCGACCGAGAGTCGGGGCTCGGCTGAGTGCTCGACCGGCGGCATGCTACCGTCACTGATGCTGCGAGGGAAGTCTTTGCGGCTTTGGATGACTTGAACGAGAACTTTGCACGAGGCTTTGCGGCCTTTGAAAGCTGTTCATTAAGCGCTTGCAATTGCTAGTGCGGATGGTGGGGGTGAGCGTTCTTGGGGTCGGGTCTGTCTTCATTTTTTCTTACGATTGCACACTGTCGCTGATCGTATGGGGGGAGGTAGAGAGAGCCAGCATCGGTGACTCGCTTGTCCAGATCCGTTACCAACCGCTTAATATCCGCGATTCCATCGCGCTGGTCGTTCAACTCTGTGATGCGATCGTGGATGGCTGGCAACCAATCAAGTCGAAAATAGTTATGGGGAATTCTCGATATTGTTTTAAACGAGTCGGAAACATTGACGGAGACCATACTTCAGCACGCGGATTCTTTCTCTTACCAGCGACTTCTCTCTGGAATGCGACGAAAAACTCCTCCGCGGCCTTTTTGATGTCCTGCGCTGGCTGATTTGACGTCGACTCCATCTTTTGAGGTGCACTGCACTGCGCTGACAAGGAAAGCGTTGAAGCGTGTGGAGACACGGTTGCGCAGTATTAATATTTGATTCCACACTCAAAAGACCGGCGGAAGATGTTGAAAGTTCTACCCGAGGCAGTTCGGAAAGTCTGCGACGCACGGTCTCCACGACCGAGGCTTCCATACGCTCAAACAGGCGAGCTTGGAATTGCAGCTGTCATTGAAAAAATCAGGTGCAACGAAGCATAAAGTGTTTCCGCTCAAATCGCTTGCGGGCGTGCAAGGATTCACGGTGCTCACGACAAATCACGGTAAAGACGGAGCCGCGAGATTGAGGGAAGTGACTGATGGCGCATCAGCGAGCTCAATTTGTTACGTCCACCGTTCTAAATTCAGTTTCCAATCAAGGCGGCAGCATTCACCAAAATCTACTTGGATGACAAATCATTCACTTTCTGGCTGCGTGTGGTCTGCGTCTGCGTGGGCTGGCGTACCATCGAGCGGAAGCACGGTACGCACTTGCAGCGTGCATTGACCTGAAGTTAAAGCAAGAATCAGCCGGTGTCGTTGATTTCCAAGTCGGAGTGGCGTTGGGAGTAGTTTACGCAGGTGTCTTTGGAAACGAAGTGCGCATGGATGGGACAATACTTTGTGCACCCGTTAACCTCGCAGCAAGGCTCATGTGCTTGGATCCTTACGCCGTTAAAGTTGCAAGTGATGGGTCCTCTGGGGCAGTCTTCTGCGATTTGAACCAAATAGTAGCGCAGGGGACATATTCGAGTTCGAGCAGATTACCACGAAAGTGAACCTGAAATGTGCGCTCGAGACCTAACATGAGAAACGAATGGAAAATGGAGAATCTCACACGAGCAACAGGTTTTGGAGACGAATCCATTTTCCAGCTCCTCGGGAGACGTTCTGCAGACAGCAACCTCACCGAGACAGTTCGTGTCGTCGGAAGAGTTGACGAGATTGCACAATTGAGTGCAATAATTGAGAATTGCCTTAATAAGAACGAAAGGAAAACGATCTTGCTAACTTGTCGATCGAGTTATGGGAAATCCTCGATATGCCATTTGTCGCGCTCCATAAACCGACGATCGAACCCTCTGCTGGTAAGCATTCTTTGCAAGCGAGCGGAGCTTTCCGTAAGTCATGAGTTAGCGGCTGTACAGGAGATGAGATGAAGCGGAACCGCTCATTCGGCGTCATCGAAGGTCTCTTGAAGGACCTTGCATCGAAAATGATCGCTGCCAGCGTCACCGATGCAGATTTTGTTCAAAGCGAAAAAGGCACCCCGTCAATCAAGGGATCCAAGTTTGATATGTCAATGTCAATGAGGGCATTAAGTCACGAATCGAGATACCTCCTTAGCGTTCTAAAGGCATTTCGAGTGCCTCAGTCTGGGCTCCTAGCACTTGCTTCGGTTCCAGGTATACAGTTCCAAGAAAGCAGGCCATATCTGGTGATATACGTACTCGCACATCCGTTGCACTTTCCCAAGTCCTCAATGCATTATTCGCAAACGGTTCAAAATCTGCATTATATGGATGATTCTCAGGTAAGTAACGAAACCACCCCTCGAGCTAAAGTAACGGTACTGGCTGAACCGCGAGACGTTACAAACAATGTTGTAGCTAATGAAGCCGTCGTCGGCGACCATGTTTCATATCATCGGTAGAACTCGTGAGGTAGCAGAACGTACGTCTGGTGAGCTTTACCAGACCATAAAAGGAATGGGAGTCGTTGACAGCTACGAAAAAGCTCGGAAACAACCCGACCGTTTTGTGGAACTGCAACCTCTCTCTCCACGGCGTCCTTTCAAAACAGTTCGATTTTGTTTCTGAACTTTCTACGAGAGCGCCTTCACGTACCCTCTTTGCTGGGTCAATTTGCAAGAATGATGGCAGCCGTCAGGACAGTATTCCTCACAGTATCCAAAGCCGTAAGCGGAGGAGTCAAAACGATGCAAAACCGCCGGCCTCATCACAGTCAGTCGACACCTGGCCATTCGAACCAATGGCGCAAATTTTTGGAAGGACCGAAAGAGCTTGAATTGCCAGGCCACAATCGTTATCCAACTTATACGTGTCTTCTGTTAAACGCTCGATTGTGCCGAGCAAAAGCGTTGTCACTTTCAACTCCTCGGGCATCGGAGCGCCTCGAGAACAGCTTCCAGTCGAACTTCGATCAGTCTGAAGTTGCGCTCATTCAAGTAGTAAGAAATTACGTAACGTGGAAGTAAGAGGAAAATAGATTATGAATAAAGAAAGAGACTGGTGGATCGCTGTAATAGCTTTTATTTTTTTTTTTTGTTCCACCTGCCGAGGCGAGGTGTCAGGACAGACCGTGTATCCAATCATGGAAGGACATTGTAATGCCCCATGCTCCAAAAGAAATACTCAGCGATTGGGTGGCCAGGTCGCCAAAGCCGAAACAGCAGCCCAAAAATAACGGGACACGAAAACCAACGTCGCAGCGGAACAACAAGAGACGGGGCCAACAACAGTTGAAATGGGAAAGCGTAAGCGGGGTAAGGTGAGCAGAGCGATTAGAGGGCTTAGCGGGTGAGCGGGAAGGATCTTAGGTCAAGGCACAGCAGATTCCCCAACAGCGCGTCCAGGGCAAACACCTCGGCCTTGTGCCGCCGGCGGACAGCCTTTGTGGGACCAATTGGTGACACGTCACTCTCCTCGGCTAATCTCTAATTCCAATTTCTCCCGAAGGCGGCCTTGTCGGTAGTGTGGCGACAGCTGTGCAATCCTTTCGTAACCGATCGAATAACAAAAGGTAAATCGACCGTTGCCGAAAAAGCAGGTAAGCTGCACTAATTATTCGGGCAGCGACCAAAGCTCATTTGCGTCTTGGAAAGGATCTTTGCCAAAGGCCTTTTTAGCGGGGCGAATGCTGTGCTTCTCGGCTGTGAAGTCCACTGCGTTGATAAAGCCCATAACATACTCACTAACTAGGAACCCTCACTCCGTCATTGACGAACAGAAATGGCATCTGGGAGATCCGAAACCGCACGCGCCACATTGGCCGCCGGCGGCGAACGAAAGCTGTTACTATGCGACATTCAAGTAGCGACTAGGCCCAAATCAATAACAGTGGAGACTCAACCCTCCGCACAAGCTTGCAGCCCGACGCAGTTTCATGATGTAAGAGACATTCTCGCGGGCTCTGACACAAACAAATCGTTCTTGGTGTATCGTAATCAGGTGAGCACATGCGAATTGCCTTCTCGCTCGCTCCGTCGTCGCTCTAGCGGTAAAGGCACAGCAGGCGACTGCTTTCGCCGGCCGAAGCAAGCCAGCAAGGACAGGTCGGTGGGGGTTGCCACGAAGAAGGGATTGAAAGCGGCAGCCGACGGCAAAGGCAAATCCTCGCGCGAAAGCGGCCAAGAAGACCAGCAGCAAGGCGGTATCAAAGAGGGCTTTCAAGTCTTCGAAAGATGATAAGCTGTCTGGGCGTGGACACGATATGAAAGTCAAAGGCGTCAAGTCATTGATTGCAACGATGATGGAATTTGGGCCGATCCCGCTCGGCCCATCGTCCACCTCGCTCTCATCCTCGCGCTACGCAGCGGCATCCTTTGAACCCTCTTCCACTTCGATGTTTTTGAGCTTCAAACTTTACGGCGGCTTATAGTAACAAGACGTATATTGTCGGTTGAAGTCTTGTCGCAGCTCTCCCTCAAAAACTGTACAGTGCGGTCTTGCTTGAACCTCCTCTCCCGTAAAGAAAACCAAAGCCGAAGAAGCCAGCAACACGCGCAGATAGAAGAGAAAAAATAGAAACAAAACTCACAATGAATCCTTCGCCGCAAGAAGAGAAGAGCGTCGAGGAGGAAAGGAGAGGGAGTCCAAAGATGCAAAGATGCGAAAGCACGAACCTTCCTTGAAAGCCAAGAAACGGTCATGCAATCGGCTCGTGCCGGTCTCACTCTTGAAAAAAAATACGGAGGGAAGGCTTGAACGAAGCAAACAATCCCATCGCAAACAGTGACCAAAGCCGGGAGAGGGGTAGCTAAAGTGGGATAAGCGGAAAGGAAAGAGGGCAAGCCCATCGCCAAGCGCGCATTCACGCCTGTCCTATTCCCCTGAACGCGACGCGCCGGGAGCCGCACTAACGTGGGGTGCCGGAGGATTGGTGTGAAAAACCTTTTCCAGATCCCCCGCCACTCTCCTCCTGGTGAAGACAGTGGGTAATATAAACAGAGTACAATTAAGAGGGGAAAAGTACCTCGCGCGCGTTTGCTTGCGCTCCCGTCGTATTTGGTTTTGTCTGGGGGGGTAGACGTTAGCCAAGTGCTCTTGGATCGTGGGCAGGGAGAGGACAGCCCAAAGCGAGGCGGGGGCAGATGGTAGCTGGCAGCGGGGGCTGGTGAAGGCAGGACAGAGCGGGGCGGACGAGGAAGACGAGTAGCGACGGTGGAGGCGAGGTGAGGGGCGAGCTGGGCGACGGTTCGGGGCAAAGGCGCAGGTCAGCGTTGATTCTCGGCGCCGGCCATGCTCGTCTCTGTGCACACGGATTACTGGTCGTGCGCAATGCTGATCGGTGGCAGTCGCGTACAACTCATGCGGGATTGAAGGAGTGGGAAGCAGAGGCAAGTCCTCGAAAGCACAGCCGCCGTTCGAACTGCGAGGGAGGCGGAGTTGGAGATCGCGACAATTTTTGGGTGGAGTTGCAAACAAAGACCCCAGCGGCAACCACCAACAATGAACCAGCCGACGTCGTCTGCAAAGATACCACCCTCGAACTCATCCACAGCCTCATCGGCTGCGAAAGCACCGGCAGCCGGAATGTCATCGCAACCATCGCGCTTTCCCCCTCCGATCGACCCAAATTCGTCCATCTTCAAGATACCCCTTCCGGCTGATGCATCTGCCCCTGTCTCGCCAAAGCAGCCCACATGGAGGAAGGGCTCAAACGCTCGATTCCACTTTACAGTCCACGCGTACGCCAATTCTGATGTCGAGCGGGCAGCCGATGCTGAGATCGCACGGATGAAGCAGGATCACGAAGCCGGCCACCCTGAAAAAGGAAGTGACAACCACGGATCGCAGGGGCACGGCCATGGGCACAGCCACGCGGACCACAAGGCGAAGCCTACTGATCCGGCCTCCGTCTCCAGCAAGAAGAAGTCTCATTCGGACAGTGACAGCGACAGCGATGACGATCGGAAGAAGAAGTTTGGAAATGCGCCCCCTGAGAAACTCAAGCAGCTTCAGCAGAGGGCGGCGATGATGGAAAACTGGATAGCGGCGCTAAAAGATCCGTCAGGGGCCGCAAAGACAGCGAAGAAGGCCAATTCTAAGGTAGACCAGACTGTTGATTCCGACTCGACTGGCGGCGCCGAGAAAGATGAAGCTCGAACGTCGAAAGACGCCCCAACAACTACCAAGAAACTTATACGTGACACGCGAGCGGAGGATCCGCCAGATCCATTTGAACTGCGGATTGGTCTAGGATTTTCTGTCGCCTGCATGGAAAAGTGCGTGAAAACGATGAAGATCGGGGAGCGTGCGCGCTTTTTGTGCATGCCGGAAGAATGTGAGGTGGGTTGGGGACGAACAGAAGTAGCGGAAGACTGATCGCACATTCGGCTGGTTACAGGGCTATGCTCAACTTGAGTCCATACTGCGTCAAGAGTCGGAGAACCGAAAAAGAGTTGCAAAAGGTCAAGAACCGATGCGCACACACGGGTGCTGCGCTCACTTCGCCGACCCCACGTCCCCTTCTTCCAGCAACTCCCGGGACCTCCTTCTTCTGGCATCTGGAGCGACAGTGCTAGAATTTGAAATCCACCTTCTGTCGGTCGCTGAGCCGGACTCCTTTGCAAAAGAGGTCTGGGAAATGAACGCTCGCGAAAAGTACAAGGAGGGGCCGGCCGCGAAGGCCAAGGGAGATTCTAGTTATCGAGCAGGAGAGTGGGCGGACGCAAGAATTCATTACGAAAGGGCTCTTGTCGTTTTAGAGAGCCTGAGCATGTCGCCGGCAGTCGCTGATGTCCTTCGTGAACGCGGAATGCGCCGCGAGGCGAAGAAGAGGGAGCGACGGAAACGAGCAGAGGAAAGAAAGCGATTGGTCAAATTGGGAAAGCTGGAACCGAGCGCAAACGCAGAGGCAGACGACGGCGGCATAGCGCTGGAGGAGGAGGAGAATATGAACGATTGGGTGGATGGAATCGACCCTGACGCTGTGACGACTCTAATGCAGACGGCTAGGCTGAACTACGCAGCGGTCCTCCTCAAGCTCTCCTCAGTGCCTGGAGAAGACTCGAAAGCCGTCGAAAAGCTTTTGGCGTCAGTTATCACGCAATGCACCGAAGTACTGAAGAAGGACCCACAAAGCATCAAAGCACTTTTGCGTCGCGCGCAAGCTCACTTGCGCATTGGACGGGATTTGGAACTCGCTGAAGCTGATTTGAAGTCCATGGCGTCAGCTCTTATAGCCAAAGGCATCAGCGAGGAGGGTGAGGCATCCGCCGAGTGGCGTGAGTTGCGGCGCTGGGAGAAAGAGCTGGAAAGGCGCTTACGACTGGTGAAAGAGCGAGAGAAAAAAATGTTTGGAAAGATGTTTGGCTAGAAAACTAGAAATACACTATTCATATTCATTTCCTTGACAGTGTAGCCCTATTCGCTTCCCGGTCATCCTCCTCATAAAGAATTCTTCAGGGCTTCGTAACGCACAGACAGATCCGTTTTGTCTGTGACCTCTTTCGCCGCGCGCCAGTATAGTTGCGTCGCCTTGCCCAAGTCCTTCATCTTGCGGAACTCGAATTCAATGTACCGCATCCATAGATCTGGACATTCGTGAGCAAAAAAAATCGACATAAAGAAGATCCTCACCAACTCTCTTACTAGTCGTATCGCAACAACAGTCATACAGTCTACGAAGTCGGGCGGCTGCCGTCTTCAATCTACCAGCCTGCCCTGAAGCTTCCTCAAATTCTTTCTCCTCGAAGTCAACAAACATCTCCAGGACTTTGACGCCGCGTTGTCGGAGTCCGAGGAGATGATCGTAGGTATTGCGGACCTTTTCAATACCGCCTTGTTCGAAGCTCCAATGGAGGTACATCGAAACGATAGGGGCCTCGTGAACATCAGATCCTCCCACTTCTGTGGGCGTGAGCGATTGGATGAAACGACGTGCAATAAACGCAGGCGTTATTTTCCCAGGAGTGGAAGCATCAAGCATCCACCTCAAATATGTGGTCCAAACTTGTAATCGATCTTCAATCGGGTGGGTAGTCGCCTCCGTTGACGTGGCCAGATTTCCTGATATCATCGCACTTCGTGGACGCAAGCTTTGAAGGCAGCGATTAAACTGTGTTTCTACAGTATCCGATTTCGAATTGATGCAGATGAATTGGAGACGGGCAGACCACAGTTCCCCCGAGGTTGGAAAACGGGACAATCCAAGCTCAAGAAACTGCTGGGCTTCTTCGGAAGGAGTGCGTTCTGTTGCGTCTCGTTTTTGCCGCTTTCGGCTTTGTTGCTCTTCGTCTCCTCTTTCCTCCCGAGCGCCGCCAGCGGCTTGGGCCTCACTCGTCTCTCCCTTGGCCCACTCCAAGTACATACTCGGGGTCGACTGGTTTTCGGAGTGAGCGGCCGCGCGGGCACGCCGTAAGCAGATGCGCAAGTATTCTCTTAAGTGAGGTTCCACTGCTGCCGACAGCGTAGTAGCCAGAAACGACAAATATCTTCGACGAAGGTCGGTGGATGGATGGTTCTGGTAAATGGGTGAGTCTGACGTCGTCAGTGTACTAAGTCCCAGACGAACCTTCAATCCTTGCTCATAGTAACTAACAGCCTTCTTGAGCCTTGCCGGGAACTCCGGGCTGTTGGTCTCCACTCCGAAAACATTGACTTCCGCTATCACAGAAATTGCTTCGGAGTTCGAACCGAAATCTGCCTTTAGGGAGGCCAGAAGCTCTTCCCGACCCATTGCGGTCTCTTTTTCTCCGAAACGCTGGTAGAGTTTTAGGAAACCCAAGCGAAACGCGAGATCGTTGGGAATCTCTGAGGAAACGAAATCAGTTGGACTCGAACTCCTGAGCAAACTAAGAAACCACACCTCGTATAGCATTTCTGTAAATAGCGCGGGGAATCGCGACTTCCGTCAAAACTCTTTGAATCGGTGTCAGTTTCTCGAACTGCTTGGATGTATCTCCGTCTGTCTCCACGGATCCCTCGCTGTCCGCTTTGGGTGCCGGAATCGAACGCATCCTCTCGCCGGCAACAAGCTCTTCCGTGTCTTGACTGAGGGAAGCTGCAAGTGTCGGGTCCATCTCCAGCCGCGATCTCTCCAGTCCGCGCTCCGCATCCATCTCGGGTATTGAGACGGGGTCGTTCGGAGAGGCATCTTCGTCATCCACTGACGATAACGATGCTGGTGCTGATGCGTCACCGGGTCCAATCTCATTATCGCTGAGGCGATCGTCGTCGTCAACCTGGGTAAGGTCGTCGGGTTTTGCTGGGTTAGCTGACGGGGTGCCGTCGTCTCCGAACAAAATTATCCGTCTTTGTCGGAGCTTCTCAAGCCACATAAGTTCCAGCTTAAAATACTCGTGCCAAAAGAATTGGGAGTATCGATTCAATCGAAGGCCCCGTTGCATCAGAATGCGAGCGTTGTTGATGTTGTTCTTGTCTTCAAACTCCCAGCCGGCCGCCATGATCCAGATCGTTGGTTTCGTCGAATGGACCTGAATTGCTCTTAGGCGAGCTGTTAAGGTCGGTTGTGGGTAAGGTATAATGCGTACCTTGCAAAGCTACGACCTAAAGTCTTGTTTCTTCCGACGCTGCGACTCCATTCAAAAAATTGGTTCCACAGCTCCAAGTCTCCAGGAAATCTCTTCAATGCCTTCGAGTACAACGCCTCAACTCTCTTTAGAATAGCTTCCTCGAGTTTGACCGCAGCCTTTGTTTCCCGTACGAGAGCAGCATCGCCCTTTGCATTTTTCTTATCTTGGGGCGGAACGAGTCCCAGGCGGATGCGTCGCTTTTTGCAAAGACGGTGCAAGTTGATTTCATACTCAATGTATCGAAGGTAGTCCGCACATTGGGAGATTCTTCGATGAATGGCGTACTCGAGATCGGTGCGCCGTTTCACGATGGCCTTGATTTCATCCTGATGAAGACGAGCGAATGAGCTGTCGCAGAAAACCTTCAGAATTTAACACGACGGACACACCTTGGAAAACAATCCCTTTCGCTCCAGCGCCTCAAGATCAGGGAGCATGCGCTCCAACTGAAAGTGGACATTTTCAGCCATCTTCCCTTAAAGCCTGCAGAGTCTGTTGGTCGATCAGGTCCTCTCGAAGGTCAGGAGCACCGTCGTGATCAGCGCGTGAAGGTCACTTTGAAGACACGAGCAGGCGCCACGAAAGAAAGAAAGAAGATTCCCAACTGCCTTGTCACCGCCTCTGTTCGGAGTTGGAAATCGTCAACTCGCCGATCATCGATTTTACCACGCGATTCCCGGAGATGATGACGACTGCGACGGCGAGTAAGGTTGCGTACTCGAGCGATTCCGGTCCGAACGCTAGTGTCTCTGGTGGTGATCGTCGTGAAAAGCAGTCGGATGGCACTGTGGTCGTTAGCAGCCCGACGTCGGAATCAGCCGCTAATCTGAACCCAGAACTTTCATCGCTTCGAGAATCCATCATCAAGGTGAACACGAAGTTTGTTGGATCACGCATTGTCACACATTGGGCAGCGAAAGATACTTACTTTCTAATACTGTTTTCAGTCACTCCAACGCGACGTCAACATTCTCGCGGAAGTAACATCCGACCGAGGTTCAAAGAGACGGGCACTTGAAAAGATTCAGCGTGAAACAGTTAGGTCGAGGCGTTTCCGGCCTCAATCCGCAGCTCGCGACGGTCTTACTTCAAGATCTTGCCAAAACTCTCCTTCGGTGCTTTGCGGACCCTTTCGAGAAGAGCAGAGAACTCGCCATAAAAATTATCGCCGGGTTCGTGCCGTCAACGGAAGCATTCTAATCTGACTGCCCGAACCAACGCCCAGATTCACTCCACTTGTGAGCGATATTATACCCTCGCTTCCCTATACTCTCCCAGTTCTTTCGCTACGACTCGCTCAACCGGACATTGTGGAGCCATCGGAGGAACTCAGACTTTTACTCATCATTACATTAGTGGAACTGGTGGAGAAAGCTGGCCCTTATTTTGCTCCTGGAGTTGACGAAACGGCGAAAATTCTGCACAAAACCTTGCAAGACCCGTTTGCTGATGTAAAGAAGGTTTGGCCTGACTATTTCGGTTCTGCTACACTAACTACTTTCTCAGGAGTCCTGCCGGCTTATCATCGTTCTTTGCAATCATTGCCCTGAGCAAGTCAAACACCACGTGCAACCGCTCTGCAAATCCCTTTCAGGCTCCCTTCTTCACCGTCACTCTGCTGTACGAGTTCTCTCGATAAAAGCCCTCCAAAGCCTCGCTCTGGTTGATGCTGGAAGCGCTTTTCACGAAGATGCAGGAACAATTTCCAATCTCCGGTCGCTGACTCTGGACAAAGCCCCAGCCGTCCGTGAACAGCTCTATAGCACTTTAACGACCTGGTTACTTCAGTTGCCGGATCGCTACTCCCTTGGCTACAAAATTTTACCCTTTATATTCAGTGGACTCTCCGACGAAGCCGAAAAGCTCGCCACAGCCTGTTGGGTGCACCTTGACAATATTGGTAAACTCTACGAAGAAGAGTGGGAGAGCCGCGTGAAAGATGAATTGGACTTGACCACTGGCGTCAACAATGCGAACTTGCAACCCCGTATGATGTAGTTTATTGTTTTTCCTTTTTGACCACTCCTTCGCAGATCGTCCACGCGTTGGGGCGCGCCGTCTGACTCAGGACAATGTTCAGAAGATCGTGAACAAATTGCTGGAGGGAATGCAAGATTGGAGCCCTGACCTACGGGCAAAGTCGACGGCAACACTCGCTTCGTTCCTGGTGTTTGCTGAGGAAAATATCACCGGCTATATCGGCACTATCCTGCCTGTTCTCTACAAATTAGCGTCCGCGGATGATGCAATCGTGATAATTGAGGTACATCCGCAAAAATTGATTGAGCTACCAACCAACCATGCCGATTATATTTTAGATACTAAAATGCGCGGAAACCCTCGGTCGCTTCGTGAAACCATCTCTCTATACCTCTATTCTACTAAGCCATCTCGCGAATCAGTCCGAGTCCACTTCTGCTGCACGCATTGGCCTTCTCCGCATTCTTCATCGCCTCCTCTTTGGCACTGCTGCGGCACTCATTTTCGTCACAGACACTGAAAGGAACACAAAGACTCCTGCGCACTCGGTCGCCTCAGCTCTTGTCTCAGTATCTAGCGACTCGCATGTTGGTGTCTTGCGGGAAGTTGCACTCACGGCGCTGGTTCTGGCGGGAAAAAATGGAAGAAGTGTCGGTTCAGACATATGATGCCGGTGGCGCTGCGACCCAAGCGGGAGGCATGGCCGTCGACAGTGCAAGTATAGGAAAGCGAGCGGTGGGAGAGGAGGGCTATTTGCTTTTTGCTACCTTGGTGACACTCTCCAGCGTGCCAGGAGACGAAAAACTTCCAGGGCTGGACGGAGTTGCAGTCGTTTGTAAGCCCACCGCAGCTCTCCTGCTCCCTCATGCCGTTGGCAAATTACAACTGACACTGTCCTATCTTGTCCTACAGACTTCCTCAGCATTCTCACTCCTATCGCACTCTCATGGTCACGAATCTGGATCTTCTGCACTCATTCCCATGTATTTTGACACGTTGCTTGGGCAACTTCGGCAGAATATCTCCGACTGGGGAAGATTCTCCTCAGAAGTTCGAGTACTGGACGCGCTGCTCGACCGTGCAGGTGAATTAGTCGGCACAAGATTGAAGGAGGTCGTGTCGGTTGTCATTGAGGCTGCTGGACAAGACGACAAGGACATAGAAGTGCGAGCCGCGTAAGTACTTAAGCTTGGCTCCGAGGATCCATGCGTCAACTCACAATATCATGTTTCGTTTGAAGGGTTCTTGAAACACTGCTGAAACTTCTGAACCGACCGAATGACCCTCTCAATTCTGCCAACACGCTTTCTGAATTCTCATCACATCTAGTTGACGGTGTTCTCCTTCCAACAGCAACTTGGAAGCCGGGAAGGAAGCTTTCTCGGCTTCGACTTCTATCCATTCAATCACTTGTGCGCCTGTTGGAAGGACCTCACAGGGAAGGACATTTCGAAAGTAACGGAATAGGGTGGATCCCATCTTCGACTGTGGAGTCGTGGCTGGCTGAGAGCCATCGGTATCTTCCCGTAACACTTGGTGCGCTCGACGAAGATGAAATATCTCTTCGAATGGCGGGATTGACCGCATTGCGTCTGTTACTGGAGGGGTGCTGCGCACGTCCTACAGTCCGGATGCATGGTGCGTTTTCGTAGTAGATAAATCGGTTTCTTGTTTAGTAATGAATTTTCTTCAGCGTTTAACTTCAAGCAAATCTACCCCGAGCTGTTAAAGCGCCTCGACGATGCTGCTGACGATGTGCGTGTGGCTGCGTGCACAGTGGTGATTTCAATGACTCGCGCTATCGCTGTATGGCATATCCAAATGGACGCTCATTGCCACTCAGGAATCAGAGGGCCAGAAGAAGCGGCAGTTGACGGTGACTCTGTCCCAGATGCCTACGTGGAAACAAGGCTGGACAACGTGCACTGGAGCGCGATGTTGCGGGGCGTCGTTGTGCACACCGATGATTCGAATCCGATGGTTCAGGTGAGACTTGGGTAAAGCGAGATGGAACTGCTGCTAACACCGACACAGGACGCGGCTTTGAATGCTGTTCAAGCTGTTTGTAAGATGGCGCCAGTGGAAGCGGTACATACCATAGACGTCTCGCTCTATCGGAACGTGAACCAGCTTAGAGTGGTGATGGGAATGATATAAACAATAAATAACAGCTTATCAAGCTTGGATTGCGCACAAGGGACTGAGACGAGAAAGTGTGTTCCTCTGAAGGTGCGGAAAAGGGGGAAGGGGGAGGGCTCTCCCAACCCATCCATGTCCATGGCGCAGTGGTTTGTCGCCCACCAAGCTTATTCGGGACACACCCTGTGAATTCACCACACCCCTCCCCGATGGTGTTCGAAACGGTGTGTGGCGCGGGCTGAGTGGCGAGGGCAAACAAAGTGGGATCGAGAGGGAAAGAAAAACTTCGATTCAAGGTTAAGTTTGTTCCCGGGCAAAGGACCGACCGTTGGAGATTAAGCTGGACGAATATTCGCACCCCACATCTTTTTCTTCTTCTTTAATCCAACACTTTTGCTGCTCTCCCAACAAAGCAACATAGACCTCCATGCACATCGACTTACTTCACATAACAGAATTGACCCAAATTAAGAATAGAATGGACTATGTTGCGTGAAAAACATCGTGCATGAAAACGGGTTTCCAAAGTTTACCAAACTTGCTGGCTCAAGGCAGCTCCAACGCCTTTTGTCCCTCGCGTACAAACTCCCTGCTCTTGATGCTGGTCCTGAACAGGGCTTTTCGCTTCGCAATCTCGTCTCCCTTTCTTTTCCGGCTGGATTTCTTTAGTTCCGCTCTGCGGGCCTTCATCTTGGCGGCCGCTTCAGGGTTCTCGACGACCTGCGACAAAAAAAAAAAAAAAAAAAAAAAAAAAGGAAAAGAAAGAGTGAAAATAGAAAGGGTGAGTGAAAGAAAAATTAGTAACCCCCCCAGATACAACAACAAACGACTCGGGAACAGGCCCAGCCTGTCACTAACCAGCAATTTTCTCTTGACCCGGCGTTCATCCCGGACTTGCTGGATGCCAGCGGCTGATTTCATTGTAGGCTTCGAGATAGATCTCCGGCCCTGCATACTTGCTCAAGACTTCCATCACCTCCTTTGCAAAGTTGCGAAGGTCATCTAAACGCAAGAAATAAAAAAAGGCCCCGAGAAGTCAGGATTTTGCGCTCAATTCGTGGGGTAACAGCTGAACTGACCAATTCCTTCCCCCTTGGTGGTGACATCCTCCGCCGTTCGGTGCAAAACGCTCAGAGACAGGAGCAGGTACGGCTTCAGCTCAGACTTGTCGATGAAGTGTGTCATTGCACCGAGCCACTGGAAAACACTGCGTCGCTGTAAGGACAAACAAAAGTGAGCAACAATGATGCGAGTTTAGACTATAAAGTGTTATCATTGAATCAAAGAGAACTCACAAGGAGAGGTCTGCGTGGGGAGCTGATATCTCCTCTTGCCATGTACACCATCTTGCGGTACACCCTCAGCAGCAACGTGCGAGGCGACCTGTGAAGTGAAGTGGCACCATGCTCTGCCGCAATAACGGCTTCAATGGCTCCTTCTTCGGCGTCCTCCTTCACATTGCCTCTGACGACCAGCATGCAACGACCCAAAAACACCATGTTCTTGACCACCTGCTTTGCGAGATCTTCGTTCAGCACGTCGCACAAAAGTTGCCGGCGGGTGGCATCTGCCAATTGGAAGACACTCTCTGCTGAGTCAAGAAGCACTGACGCAGCGGTGGGCTCGGTGTCGGCTGAAGGCTGTGATTTCGCTTTCTGGATGGGGCGAGTTGGGTCGACCGTTGCAAACAGGTTTCCAAGCATGCGGGCAGCCTGCTGCTTGATCCACAGATGTGGGTGCCGCAGAAGCGTCTTCACAGAAGTCCAGATGCGCGCCTGTGTCGATCCGACTGTCGCTTCCAAGTTTGACGCAGCTTGCAGCTTGGCAAAGGTCTTCATTGCGTAGTAGCCAATTTCCCATCGCGTGTTCTTCACATCTGGAATGACAATGTCTCTCTCTTCTTCATCCAAGTCGACTTGGCTTGCAGCTTCAATCCTTTCCATCTCTGCAATTGTTGCAGCGAGCGCCTTCTCAATGTTCACAAGCATAGGTGGAATGAACTCTTTCGTCTTGCTCACTCCAAGAGCTTCAATAAACAGGCCAAACACTTGAATTGCAGCTCGCGGCATGGAGGGGTTGGTTCTGTCCACAATCCATTGCGTCAATAGGACAAACGTTGCATCAAGTTTTTCCTGCTCAAATCGCTTCAATAGGCGAATGATGACTTTTGCGCTATGTTCACGGCACTTGGCACTTTCGTCATTGACAAGTGACATGACGAGAGCGCAGAAGAGAAGCTCAGAATATTCCGCCAAATTACTCTCTGAGAATTTGGAAACAAATAGCTCAATGAAATAGATCATTGAATTTCGGCCAGATTCGTAAACATAAGACTGGAGGTTCTTGATAATGTAGGTTAAATGCTTCTGAACTTTCAGCGGCCCCTGCGGATATTCAGTAAGGAACTGCATGAATGCTGCACGGCAGAGCTCTTGCATGCGGGAGCTTTGGCTTGTAACAGTGAGCCGTAGAATAATATCCATCAAATCATAAACCTCTTTTGAAATGTGCTTTCTTGAAAGTATGGCGCGAATCAAAGCAAAAGTCGTCATATGACTGCCAGGCTCCTCCAGGTCAGGGGTAAGCATTTCAATGACTGTAGAAAGCTGTTGAGCACTTAGATTTGCATAACTGCAGTCTCTTATGATTCCAGCCACGAGTCTGAATGCTGATTGAACAACTTCCACAGTTGTCTTGCTTGCATGTCTAGTGATAACTTCAAACAATTTGAAAATGATAGCTGGCATTCCTGTCTCGAGGGAGGGCAAGGGCCATGTTGTAAGCAATACCAGTGCTCGAGTTGCTGCATTGAAAACGCTCGTGTGTGGAGAATACAGAGACTTTCCAAGCAACGTCACCAACGGATCAATCATTGTGAGGTGAGCAGGGACGCCAGGCTTCACTGTTCCACGCTTTATCAGGGTCGACAGCAGAGAAAGTCCAAACTCGATAAACAGGTGGGCATTTGCACTGAAGTAGACAAGCTGTATCTTGTCAGCTCATCCTTGCGACTGAGTTTAACACGATGTCTGTCGTCCACCTCAGACGCTTTCTTTGACACCTTCACCTGCGAAAGCGGGAGGTTCTCTGACAGCAAACCGTGGATGAATACAAGAATCTGCTGAATGTCCAGCTTGGGGTTTGAAGCAAGTCCAATGGAGATGTGCCGAAGCACCTCTTTTAGCTTGTGAATGGTGCCCTGAGTTTGACGTCTCCAGCATTATTTCCTTCAAAGGTAGAAGCAACACAGAGGCTTTCTCAGCTCGAATTGACTTTGACAAGAGTTCAAATGAGTTGAAGCTTTTCGTTGAGCGCATCTCAGCCATCTTGTTCTTCAGTGCGTCAACAGTGCGCTCCTCTCCTGTATCCCCGAAAATGTCGTTGATGAAAATCCGCACCATTGGCGCAGCACACTCATCCAAGCTCTCTGGTGGGAATTTGTCTGCAACTCCGACAAGGAGCATGTGGATGGTATACCCGAGGACATGCAGCTGATAACCACGCTTCAGAGCAGACTCCAGCTCTTTGACCACGTACAGGAAGTAAGAAGGTCCCAGTTCAATGACAATACGAAGTAGAGCTTGTCGGATACTATCGCGCACTTCAAAGTACCGGCTGCGCAGGTTCACACACATGGTCGTCAGGAGCTTTGGCAACATCAGCTGCATTGACACCTCTGGCAGTTTCTTTAGAAGCCTTGCGATTCCAAAAGCTACAGGGGCGCGAACGCTGCGTGTGTCATCCTCAATGAACGTAAGGTGGGTGAACAGAGTTGGAAGCAGGTATTTGACAACAGTCGAGTGAATTCGCTCTGCAAGCGCCCGGCCTTCTAGGGCAGCTGCTGTACCTTTGGTAGTGTCGCCATCGCCCACTTCAGGGACTGCCTCGTCATCCACTTCCATTGCATCGCCTGGAGCTGCTGTTTCCGTGTCTTCTTCTTCTTCTTCCTTGTCCTCTTTGGAATTCTCACCATCAACAGCCTCAGGACCCACGGCCAGTGGGAAGTTAAACTTGTCCACAATAGCGACAATGACGCGAATCAGCTCCTTTTCATTCTGTTGACGTCTAGAAATAATCTTGAAGAAATGGCGAATCAGGTCAATGTATCGACCCCATTGGAGCAAGGAGGCGCACGCAGCAATAGCTTCAATTGCGTCATTGATCAGGACAGTGTCTACATTCCTGTCGCTTTCAAAAACAAAGTGGGTAGCGAGAGGCAGGAAGATTCTTGTGATGTTTGATGTACTAAACTTTTTCAATTTGCAAGCATCAGCAAGACGGCGAAGCGCCCTTGATCGCCGATGGAGTTGGATATGATAGATGGTGTTGAAAAAGCTGGCTTCCTCATCTCCATCAGACAGGAGAAACACCAAATCTGACACTTCAGGGTGAGTTGGAAAGCGGTGAACAAGGATTCCAAGCAGATTGATAAACTCTTGCCGCACGAGTTCTGACTTGTGTCTCATGGCCTGTCGAATGGCAGGAAGAACAACAGCAAACACCTGCTGGGTGAGTGCAGCTTCTGCAGGGTGAACAAACGTCTTGCTCTCCTTGTCAAAGCCAGAGGCACGATCCAAAAACGTGGCCAGCGTGTGGAAAGAACTTGTCCGAATAGAGTACTCGCCCTCGTCGTGGAGCAGATGCATCAGGCTGTAAAGAAGGGGCAGCCATTGCTGTGCATCCAAAGTTGCACCTATTGCCTGAATCCTTGATAGTGCATTGAAGCGGCGATCAAAATCAGGCTCTCCAACTCGTGAGCGTGACATTGCATTCAGGTCTCGCAGTAAATCTATAATTCCTGCCAGTCTTGAATCAATCTGGGAGAGGAGTTCCAAAAATTCCACCGCTTTCAATCGGCAGGTGATGTCGCGAGCAGCATTGAACATAGTGCAGACAACAGCAAAGTACGGCGATTGAAGTGGAGACTTGCTCAGTTGTGCAAGGCTTGGAACAAGGTCAATCAGAATCTGCAGGATGTTTGATTTCAAGTTCTCTGACACTTGTTTGAAAGACTTTCGTAAGAAAGGCAAGAGGATGCCACCCAGCTTTTCAAAAGTCTCACTGCTCCCTTGGCGAACAAGCTTGGAGATGCTCGACAGCACTCGTATGGTTCTGTCACTTAAACTTCCACCACGCGATTTAGAGTACAAGGACTTTTCCGCCATTTTCTTCCCCAAATAAGATTCCACGTTGTTGATGAAGGTCCTGACGGATGGCCCAAGGACAGTCGAGGCAAGCTCCATCGATTCATTTGACTCGTCCAGCTCCAAAATCGATTCTACCATCTCAAGAATCTGCGAGATCACCGTTTCCTTCACCACTGGGGCTGAAAGTATGTTGAACACTTTTGGCAAGAGGATTTCGTCGTGGAGGAGATACTGGCAAAACGAGGCGTGCTTGGTCCACGATGATATGAGCAGAAGGAGAGAGCTGGGATTTTGCGTATTCTCTGTGTCAAGTTTTGGGAGGCGGCCCCTCAGGAAAGAAGCAAAGATTGGCTCAATGTATGGACCATAATCAAACTCTTGGCATCCCTCAAATAGTTCAGTTAAGCGCCTGACGCTTTGCTTGCGGATAAATCGCAAATATTTAGGGCGGATACTCCAAGCCTTGTGGCCATTGACCTTTTCTTCTTCATTGAGCTCGTCCTCTTCCTGTTCATCATCGACTTTGTCCTCAAGCTCCTTGTCGGCTTCCTGTTCTTCGTCATTGCCCTCCTCATCGCCATCCTCATCGCCATCCTCATCACCCTCCTCTGCTTCCTCAATTTCATTCTCTTCGCTGAGATGCATTGCAGCAGCCACCAGCTCCCCATTCTTTGCGATAAGGAGCAAGACAGGAAGCAGTTTGGGCAAAAGCGGCGCCATATGATTCTTCAACTGCTTGATCATGGGTTCCAGAACACTCAGGAAACCAACTTGTTTTCGAACTGAAACTTTCCTCAACAGGGACAATTGCTCCTGTTCGTCTCTGTCCAACGAAATGCCAACAAAGGGTTGGACCATTAGGTCAAATACTGCAAGACGTTCCAACTCATCCAGTGACACCATGAAGGAGAAGATTGCGTTCCGCCTTGCCACCATCCCAGTAGCACTCCTCTTCCCTTGGGGACTGACAATTTTGCCGTACAAGATCCTCACCAAGGCATTCATCAAATCAGGGATGTGCGTTGACGGTATAGTACTTTTTAGCTCTGAAACATTCAATCTGGTCAAATAGCTCCTGAATTTGCGGTCCTCTGTCATCCCTCTCAGTTGCTCCTCCAATGCCAGAACACCAGGTTGCTTCCAAGTAATCAGAGCAGAGAGGGCCAACTTTTGTATGTCTTGCTTGCCATTGGTCAGCAAGTGGAGTGTGAGGTCGAAAATGTCGTTTGCACGGTATAGTTTTGCTGGATTTTTCAAGCGAGAGAGAATCTCAAGAAACTCAATGATAACAGGTTGAGTTGAGCAGACAAGTTTGTGATCAAAATTTGATGCCTGGTCTCCGTTGATGCCGTGAAAGAGTTCAAGGAACCAAGGCAGAAATTCTGAGCTGTGCTTCTCCACCACATGTGCAAGTGGACGAAGCGTTTTCAAAAGTTGCAAATAGTACTGGGCTCGACCCAGCATTGTCACCTCTGGGTTTGGAATCTTTTTTTTTTTTTTTTTTTTTTTTTTTTTTTTTTTTTTTCAGGCAGGAACTGTGTGAGCAAATACTGACATGCTCTTCAGATCCTCACCTGGGAGAGAACACAGTCAAGTCCAGCATTGCTGGTCTGAAACAAGTCATAGTGTGCTGCCAATTTTCTTGGTTTTTCCACCGCAAAGACAACATTTTTGGAGCAATCTGGGTTTGCCTCAAAGTCTGTTCCATAGAGTTGAGAACAATGATAAGCCAATGAGAGCTCTGTAAAAGTTACCCACCTTTTGATCGCACGTGTAAAGCTGCAGAGTAAAAGCTGACCCAAAATTGATCTGGGAATTTTTCAGCCATGGCAGCCAAAGTCTTTGCAGAATCAGCTCGAAGGGGTGTAAATGTACTTCCAAGCAGAGCTTGTTGTGGACGTCAGAGGAACATCACACTTCATTATGGAAAATTTTTACCAAGGCAGTACGACATTGCAGCATTTTGTTCAGTGTCTGCAAACAGCCTGTTCACAACAGAGTGTTCAATGCGCTTCACAAGAACAGTCTTGTCTCTTTGGGTCTCGTGAGAGTCTGCAAGGCTTTCCAGTTGCACAACAACATCATACAGCTGTTTGTTTGTTTGTTTTTAGAAAGTATTGTTCACATGTTTGCTGCAAATTGACAAACCTCGCATTTTGCCACAACTTTCTCGTCTCCCACCAATTTCCCAGAACACGAAATCAGTTTTGCCGAGTAAAGTCTCATTTGTCCATTCAGCAAGGACAGATTGGGTGAGACTGAGTCGTGTATTGCCTGAAAGTCTTCTTGTGACAGTTTAACCTTTTGGCTGTATGTTTGTGGAAACTGTAAGACAACAAATTGCAAACACAAGAAAAGAGTTCCATGAATAAGTACCTTAAAGCAGAGTAAACTTCAAAAAAGCGAGAAATTGCCATCAACCCAAACAAAGAATTCTTCAAAAAAGATTGTAAGCCCGTCAGAACAACAGGAAGGATTGTCGTCAGTTTTGATATGGAGCGGGCTTTCAAGCACCGGTCAACATAGCAATCCAAAGCAAGCGATAGTAGCAGAGAATTCCTCCCAGTTGCCGAGATTGAGTCACGAGGCAACTCCAAAATACTTTGTAAGAGAGCTGCAAACAACGAGAGAAACTCTGTGGTAGGGACATCTATCCACCTGGCAACAGTCAGCACAGCAACTGCAGAAGCAAACGAGTCCTCTGCCATTGCTGGATTCTGGGAAACACACATTGAGTGATTAAAAGACTGCAAAAAAGATTGTTGTTACCTGAACTGTGGCCCTCTGCAAGATGAATGTTGCAAAAGGTGATACACCGCTTTGCTGGCCTTGAAGCTTTAAAAAGCCCCCATTTGTTCTCCACTCAGATGGCAGGTCATTCACATACTGATCCCCATCCGCAGAAAGAAGTATAGCAAGGCAAATAATGGCTTTCTCTGGAATATCACTCCAACTTTGCCGCAACAGGCTACCATGAGGGCTGTTCAGAATATGTCAAAAGATGTGCTGTTTTACCTAAGGAACCGGGGTAGAATAACGCGACTGTAGTTCACGCATTTGCGATTTCTCACAGACTCGCAAAAAGCAAAGACAATGTCTGGATCCTTGACCCAAGATGTCAGCCTTTTCCATACATAACACAGCAGAGCTTCAAACCTTGTGAGCAAACAGAACATCCAGGGCTTTCTTTGAGTTCACCAGCAGCTCATCCAGGCTTGATGTGCAAATCAAGGATGCAAACGATTCCAATGCAGGAAAGACAATTGCATGAGGAACATTCTCAGAGGCAAAGATGACTGCCAGGGCTTCACCCATTTTCGCGTGAAGCTCCTTTCGATCTGTTGCATGCAAAACACGTCAGCACAGCTTTCAAAGTTGGAGAACAAACACTGACCTTGAATGTGGGTTCCATACTTTGCCTGAACACAGATCCGCAGCATTTCCAGGGTCAAGCGCAAATACCTGATTGAAATCTCTGAATGGTTCGATCCCTCCTTCTTGAACACATTGAGTTGGCCCTCGAGAATGGCAAAGATCATCTTCCACAGCTCCCCAGAATGCTCTCCTTTCACGTGCACGATAATCTTGGAGAAAAGCTCATTGAGAACAGCCTCGAGCGGATCTTAAACTGCTGGTCAGCAAAAATAAAGTGCAATCATCATACTGTCCCATCAACCACATACCATTAGCAGTTTCAGAGTACTCAGATATCAATTTCATGATCAACGTCAGAAAGGAGACTGCGCGCGAGTGAAGATGGCCCCCAACTTGCTGGAGAAGGTTCAAGTTATTTGGGGATCATTCAAAAGGCAATGACACTAGGGACAACCTTGACAGTTTCAAAAATAAGCAAAGCCACGCCATCCACATAGATATCCATTGGATCCTCGACAACAGTATCCATCACCAGTCCGAAAAATGACTGAAGAGCATCGTTGGGGATTTTTCTAACAATGAAAGCAAACGCCTCTGCGGCAAATTGGCGGATGTAAGGCCGACGGTCTTTGAGAAGTAGAGTGAACAGCCTGACAAGCTGTGTAAGAAACGTTTCAAGAACTTGAGTTGCTTACTGGAAGGTCTCATTTGCCTCCTTTGTGACTTGAACTGCAAGGTATTTGAACAAGTATGTCAAAGTGTTGAAGATCCACTGGAAACAAATGGGCGAAATGAGCTTAGAGGACAATTTGCACCACTATGGCAATGACGAACCTCGATGCGCTTTGGATCCGACTCTGGCTTGAGCAACTTTGTCACAGTTTCCATGACACGGAAAAAGTAAGGGAAAAACTCCTCCTGCAAGTCCCGAGCAAGAAGCGTAACCAGACTGTGTGGAAAGGTGAGTTTGAATGCTGAGAAACTCAAAGTCTTACTTCAGCAGAGGTTCCAGTGCTGGAGTATTTGGGACTTCAAGGAAGCTCACAAGCTGGTCAACAATGAGCTGTTTATGGTAGAGAATCTGCTGCAGTGACTGTGTGTAGCGCGACGACTCTCGGAGATAGCGTGTAAACTCAGGTGTAAGATTCAAGTCTCTCCACAGCGGAAGCGACTCCACGAAGAAGGACTCTCCGCCCTGAGGTTCGAGTTTCAGATAGTTAGTTCCCTACTGCATGGCTGACAAAAGCAACAATCTGACGCACCTCGGGAGAGTCTGTGTAGTTCTTTACAAAGCGGTTGGCGACATTGACTTTGACTTGCTTGATTTTGTCGCTAAAAGACTCAAACTGGGGAGACAAGTTGAGACGTTTCGCTTGTAAAATGAGCGAAGCCGAGCAAGCCTTACCCGATGCCGGTTGTCGCTTTTTGTTTTCTTCTTGAATGGGAGGCCGCCGTCGACTCCCTCGTCGTCGCTGTCCATCGAGTGCTTTTGCGCTTTCTTGCTTGTTGCGCCGTCTTTGTCGTTGTTGGTGCGTTTGCTTTCCGTGCCAGCGACGCTTCTGCTGCTGCTCCGGCTGCGTTTCGCCGGCAGTGGAGGTGCGGCCGGTTTCGGCATAGGTGGACGTGGACGACGACGACGACGACGACGACGATCTGGCAGGAAACCAACGACGACGACGATCTGGTGGCAGCGATCTTTTTTGCAAAAAAGAAAGAAAGAAAGCGTTGACAAGTGTGTGACACGATTTAATTAAGCAAAAAATAAAAATAAAAAATAAAAATAAATAAAAATAAAAAAATAAAAAAATAAAAAGAAAGAAAGAAAGAAAGTCATTGGTGTTCGGTGCTTTGGTACGCAGACACCCCTCATACGTAAATCCTCTGAACACGGCCGGCCGACTGCGAGAACTCAACGACGGCGGACGCGGCCAACCAACGCGATGGCGGGCGTTCATCAGCATGTTCTACCCCTTCAACATCATGCACAACCTGTCTCTGCGATTCGGCTTCACCCAGGCCGCGGTCAACTTCCAGCTCCGCCCCAGCCAGCCTCCAGTCTGCCGTTTTCGTGTGCAAGGTCGCGAACCCGCTTCTTCGGGCTGTTTGCCGACTGGACTGCCGCATGGCAGGCACCCACCGCGACAGGCCCAGGGGGAACGAGCGGTCTTTGCCGAACCACGCACGAGGCGGCAGGGACAGTGGCCGTGGCGACGGCCAGTGCGACGCAGTTTGTCCCACGAGAAGGAATTTGCCGAGGATTCTGTACGGCGCATGGCTGAGGGGTTGGACCCTGTTGACGAGCAGATATGTTCAGGGTTACTTTTGGCTGCTGGTGGGAATGAAGGCAAAAATTGAAATCGAGGTGGCAGATGCATTACTCACACCCGCAGTACCCCCGTCCCATTCGTTGAATTCATAGCGCGTTTGACGGGGTAGCGCCAGCCTCAGACAGCACAAGTGGCGCGAGCGGGCCGCGGACCAGCTGGACGTTCCGGTGGGCGGCTGCGAGCACGACGCCGCCGCGCCGGCGGTGTGGTGCTTGTCGCGTGCGCCGTGGTGTGCGAGGAGGGAACGAACTGGAGTGGGGTGGGGGCGGATGGAGGGGGCGACGGCGGCGACGCGACACGGTGAACGCTGACCGGCACGGGTATGTGTTGGCGTGTACGCACAAGCGGGCGAGGGGTGCGTCGAGAGGGTTCGGCAGACTTGACGGCGCATCATTTTGAGTTGCTTGATGAGAACAGGAATGAGGACGAGGAAGATGAGGACGAGGAAATTGACGGCGGAGGATGAGGAGGAGGAGAATGAAGAAGAAAGCGAGGGAGAAGAGGATGAATGAAGTTCAAGTTGCCAAAGAGGGGGCGAGCGACTGAGATTCTGGCCACTGAATATCAAAGGGGAGAAAAACAAGAGACGGTCAATGCGCGACCGTCAGTAGTTGTCCTGGTTCATCAATCACTTTGATTTTTCAGTTTATCAAATCAATAAAGTCTGGATGCAAAACCCCAAGCGAGTATCTGCCTACTGCCGGCAGGTACTCCTAAGTCGTTCGGCACCGGCCCTCTTGGTGTCCGTGTGTTGCTTACTTGACGGAACCGAACCCCGCATAAGCTCTGTATTGATCACACAGTAACTAACTCGGAACACGTCTCAATGTGAAAGTATACATATTCATGTTGGAAATCGCCGTCGAGTTCTGGCAGTTTCCTTCGCCGCACAAATTCAAATGACAAAGACGGAAGCACTGAAAACACATCACAGGTTAATCAAGCTACCAGCCGCGAGCGCTCACTTCGCAGGGCGCTGACCAGGCCCAGCGGCAGCAGGCCGCGATCGGCCGCCGCCGGGCCGCCAAAGCGACGTTTTGCCTCGCCAGCGTACAACGCCAGCGTCCACTTCCAGTAAGTCGAGTGCTCTCCCCATCGCGCACCCAGCCCCGACGTCGCGGCCGCACCGACGCCGCTTCGACCTCCGCTGCCCAGAGCCGCAAACAGTGCAGCTCCCTGCACGCCAAACTCTGCGGGGCACGGCGCAGACGCCTCGCCCATCTCCTCCTGCAGCTCTGTGTACGCCCGTCGGAGCGCGTCCGACGTCTGCTCGAGAAATCGCACGCCCTCCTCCAGTGGCATGAACGTTTCGCCGTCGTACGTCCGCGGCGCAGACGCGTCGTACGCCAGCTCACCCGCTTCGAACCGCTCGCGCGCCGCCTCCCATGCTTCCTCCTCCTGCCGCACCGCCCGCTCCAGCACCTCCGACGGCTCGCCGCTGCCACCGCTGGCCCCCTCCGCTCGCACAAACAGCGGCACCAGCGGGTTGATCAACCCGAGCCCGCCCAGCTCGACAGGGTAGTAGAAGAAAGAGTCCGGCAGTTCGGCAGTGGCCGCAGGGGCGCCGGGGAACCGCTCGCGGATCAGCCGCCGCAGGTGCTCTGGCACGCTCGCGTAATCGCGCCCATCAAACACGCCGCGCTGGATGCGCGTCAGCGCCGCCACCACCGCGTCAATGTGCCGCTTGCCAAGGCAGCGTGCGGGAACGCCAAAGTGCCGTGAGAAGAAGGCGGCCATCGAAGAGTTCCATGTCTGCACCCACCGGAACACGCTGCGGCACGCACCCAGCTGCCGCCGCAATTCGACCACCTGCGCGTCTACCTGCCCCTGGTCCACGTTCCACACTCCCTCGCGCTCGTCCAGCACGAGGAACCCCCACCGCACGGGTCCCTTTGGGAGTGCGTCATTGTCTGCAAGAGTTGGTGGTGCCGAGTCTCTGGCGCCGTCCACGATACGCGCTGACCCCGTCTTTTTGGCATTCAGCTCGAGCCCCATGACCACCGCAAACTCGCGTATGGCCGCCCACGCCCGAGCGCACGTCTCCGTCGTCCCAAAGAACCACATGTCGTCGTGGAATCGGTACAGCGCCGCACCGTCCGTCCGTGCGTGCACCGCAAAGTCCAGGCAGAAGAGCACCGCTTCGCCCATGGCGTCCGACAGCGTGCGTCCCGTGGGCAGCCCGCGGCGGCGGATTTGCACTGCCTTCGCCGTCACTGCACCCGTGCCTGTGCCGGCGTCCGGCGACGCAGCGGCGGCATAGACGAGCGGGGCAGCGAGGAACCGGTCAAGGAAGGACAGCCACCGGTCCGGCAGGCCAAAGTACGAAAGCACGGTGCGCACTGTCGCATGCGGCATCGACGGCCCGAATGTCTTGAAGTCGCTCGCGAGCACTGTGAACTCGCCGTACAGTATGCGATGCAAAAGCATCTCTGTCGTCAGCAGCCGCAGGAGAGACTGTCGCGCCGTCGGCCCGCTGCCGGACCTGCCCTCCGCCGGTTTGTTGTCATTGTACTCGCTCCATCCACCCGCATCCGAAGTCGACTCGGGTAGCTGCACTATAAAGTACTGGTCGCGGAAGGCGGCGCGCCGGACGTCGCTCACCGAGTTCGAGGCCTTGATAGCGTTCTTGCCAAGGAACGCGTGCCGCCGCTGCCGGTCCTCCTTTGACATAGCGTGGTGCGGGAGGTGCACCCACGCGCCAGACTTGTTGAAATGGTCCATGAAGGTGCCGCGCAATGCTACGGCAAGGTTCGTGCCCACCCACTGCAGCAAGATAGCCGTGTGGATCTCCTCGTCCATGAACGCGCGGTACCTGCCGTTCACCTGCCTGCAGAAGCCCCATGGCACCGGGCCCGCCCAGTCCCACGAGTCCAGCTCTGCCAGGTCCATCCGGAGGACGTCAACCATCTCGCGCAGCAGCTCCGGCCGCGCAAGCAGATCCGCCAGCGCAGCGCGCCGCGCATCCGTGAAAATGTTGGCCGCGAGGAGCTCGCGGATCACGTCCTCGACCTCGTCGCTCGTCACCTTCTGCGGCTTCCACTGCTCCGCCCACCGCCGGATTCCACTGCGCAACGCCTCCAACGGCGTCTCGCTGGCCCCGCGCGCCTTGCGCGAACCCGCAAATAGTCCATCCAAGTACGCAACAATCGCCGCAGCATCCACCTCCCGGACCTCAAAGATCATGGCCTCCAGCAAGCGCCGCTGCTCCTCCAGCTCCCCTCCGCCGCCGCCGCCGACGCTGCTGGCGCCGCCGTCTACGAGATCGAACCCGTCCTCGACCTCCGCCTCGCTGCCGTCGTTTCCGCCGTTTCCGCCGCCCGCCTCGGCCGTCTCGTCCATCCACTCGGTGACGAGCTTGCCAAATAGATCCGCGTAGTCGAACCTCGCCTCGCGCGCCGCGAGATCGGCCTCGACCGCCTCCCGCCACCGTGCGACGACGGCGGCAGACACGCTGGCGTCAGCCCGCGCCTGCTGCAGAAAGCTCTGCACGCTCGCCAGCGGCAGGCCCAGGTGCTCGCTCGCCGACTGCACGTCGATGCCGCGGCTCAGGAGTCCCGTGATGAGCGCGGAGAGGTACGCCGCCTCTGCTGCCGCCGCCGCCGCCGACGCTGGGAAGCCGGATCCCGCGCCGTCCCCTCCCGCAGCAGCCAGCTGAGCCTCCCGGGCGTGCAGGGCCTCGGCCTCGGCGGCGGCGCGCCGAGCGGCAAAGGCGGCTTTGCGCTCGCCTACCTTGCCTAGCTTGCGGTCCGTGATGTGCCGCAGCGTCGCCGCCGCTGTCGATGCAGTCGATGCCGACGTCGGTGTTGCCATTCTTTCTCGCGTGTGTGTGTTTTATCGTTCACGGAAAATACGTGTATTTATATAATCGTGACCGCGCCACATCGGTAAGACCACTTGCTTGCTGGCCTGGCGGGCGGGCGAGGAGGGCAAGTCGTGCAAAACACCCGTCTCCCACCAACGAGATCCCTCGGTCGTTCCATTCCTTTCCAGACGCTTCTGCAGAGCGACTGCGGCGCGAGTGAATCGATTCATTATCTCTGGCCAAGTTGTCAAACCCCAATCCAAACAGCAATGTGGGGGAATACAAGCTCTTATTGTGTATTGCATCAAGACGAAAAGAACAAGACCAAGATTGAAGACTAAATCATCGAAAGCACGCGCACATCTCTTGATCGAAACTGCGCGCTGCCGTGGAACGGGGGAAAAAAAGGTCTTCGAGGCGATCCACCCTCGCACACCCAAAAAGTTTTTGACCGCAAAGATAACAAAGGCACTCACCTCCAATCCTTCGCCGTAACGAGAGAAGAGGAGAGTCGAAGAGTGGAGAGAGGAGAGTGGCAAGAGAGGGGTTGAGGAATGGCTTGATGTGCTAACTTTTTGGCAGGGATCATTCATCTCACGGAAGATGCATCAAAAAAGCAAGCAATCAAGTTGATATTTTTTTTATTTGCCAATCCCCGCTTTTCCCGTTTGGCAGTCACACCACCACACCACCACGAGAAGCACAGACGCAAACCCAAACAAAAAAAAAAAAAAAAAAAAAAAAAAAAAAAAAATCATTTGCAAAAAGCGAAATCGAAGAGGAAAAAAAGATAATTGATAAGAGGCTTTTGCGCATGTGCCTGTCTCTCTCTCTCTCTCTCTCTCTCTCTCTCTCTCTCTCTCTCTCTCTCTCTCTCTCTCTCTCTCTCTCTCTCTCTCCCTCTCTCTCTCTCTATTTCCTTAGCAACCCGACGCGGCCGAACAATCGGGGGTGCGCTACCTGCAACCGTCTATTGCCTCTTCAGCCTCGTCAGCTTCGTCCTCCGAATGACGGCCGCTTCATGGATGTTTGGCCACTTTTTCGCCGGAACCAGAGTCGGCTGCTTCTCCAATGTAAGCGCAACTTCCCTTTCCGTTTCCAGATAATCCACAACTCATCCAAATACTTTTTGCACCTTACACCATCGTTACCAACGCTCGGCTTGCGACCACGCAAAATGGCACAAAGTTCCAGTGATTCGAAAAAACCTTGCTCTCATTGATGGCTTCCTTTTCCTCACCGCACTTCCCGCAACTGCCGTCAAATACAGCAGAGTGGTCCGTCAAATTACGACCGCACGCCTCTCAGTGACTTTGGGCGAAGTCGCTTGGTTCGCCTTGGCCATCCTGACTGCCACCATCGCCGTCCCTGCGGCCAGCTGGCACTATTACGCTCGAAGCTGTCCCTCGTCGAAAGTGGCGCTCGGACTTGGATTAACGCGGTCATATCGGCCTTTGCGTGGCTCTCGGGAGTCTCTGCGTCGTTTGTTATGGTTTGGCGCTTCTGCCTGCGGCAAAGCACTCGGCCGTCAACGAGCTCCTCGACCTGCCCTACACGTCCGTTGTCCACGTGCACCAATGGCTTGGGGCTTCAACGCTTTGGGCGACCCTCGTCGACGCCGCGTTTGGGTTGCTGGACAAGCAATGGGGCTGCGGCACCTTATTTCCAGTTGATCACCACGCCTGGCAAGGGCCGCGAACGATACGCCGAGACGGAGTGGGGTTATGAGACGTACATGCCATCTTTGGAGCTTGCTCTACCTTCGTGCTTATTATCATCTTTCTCGGATCGCTGCGGATTGTTGGCCGTTGGGCGTACAATCTGTTCTACCACTCGCACCCCCACTTTGTATTCATTTTGCTGGCGTACTTTCACTCCTCCATGCCCATTGTCTACGCGATTCCCGATTGGCCCTCTGATGTGTCGACGGCTGCGTCCGTCTCGCTTCCCGCTTCAAACCCAACCAAGTCACCGGCTACCTGTCGAGGCGTTCGGCTATCGAACCCTCACCATAGCCACGGCCCGAGCAGTTGCGTGCAAGCCGGGGCAGTTTATGCGAGTCGCCGTTCCCACCGTCAGCGCCGCCGAGTACCACGGTGGTCCATCACCCACTCCGACAGCGGCTCCGTCACCTTCCTCTTCGCCCCCGCCGCCCGCTCGCGCAACCAATGGACTGCAAAGGTCGGCCAGTATCTCGACGCTCAAGACCACCCCAATAGTAACGCGGACCAATCCACTTCGCGTCCTCCTGCAAGGACCGTTCGGCTTGCCGAACCGCCTCGCCACCGAATACGCATCCTTCCACTCCCTCGTCTTCTACGTCGGCGGCATTGGCGTCGGACCGGCTTGCCGTGTTGCAGTACGGCAAGAGACTGGAGCCGGTGCGGCCGCACACGCGGCCGTCCGTACTTGCGTGCGTTGCTGCACCTGCACGGTGCGGCAAAGGCGCTCGACGCGCAGGAGGCCGCCGCGGTGGCGGCAGCAGCGGCAGCGATGGCGCTGTCGGGATCGGGCTATTGATTTGCGGGCCGGAGCGATTCGCTTCCGACGCGCTGGCGTGCGTCACGCGTTTCCGGAAGGAGGTCTCGTCGGTTCCAGTGGAGGTCGAGATTGAGTCCCTTTCTTTGTGATTTGGACTGCGCGCTTCGATTCGCGTAGCTGATTGGTGAGCTGGAGGTACAGTCTCTGGCAGACTGGTTACACCACCAAATGCCCAAGTCAGGATTCCTTTACATCCTTGCAGGGCTTGCAGAGTCCACCCGTTTTTTTTCCCCTCCCCCCTTCGTTTGTTCACATCTCGCAGCCTCGTAACGTTTCCGATTACCTCCCTTTTTCGTCGATTGGCGAAGCTCACTTCGTGGATCTTCTTTCATTTTGTGTCACAGGCGTTGGGCCTACACCCACACCCACACACACACACATACACACACACACACACTCACACACACGCACAAGCACACACACACCCGGTGAACGCTCCACAGCTCCCCTCCCGCCTCCAACTCTTTCACGCAGCAAACCGCGCCTCGACTCCAACCTACTTTAGTTGCGCCGTTGATCCACTCTTCTCTTTTGCGTTCGAAAACTCGCACAGCTCGCCCACTCTTTTCGCTTAAGCCTTTATTTATGGAACCAAAGTTATCATTTATGCGAGATAACCATCTCGGTTCGGTTTAACCCGAGAATTTTTTCGCCTGCCTCACCCAACACTCTTTTGAGCCCACACGCAGCTTGCTGTGGGTCGCTTCCGCAACCCCATCGAATAACATTTGCGAAAAAAAGATCAACTCCTGTGAACGTGGCGACAAAGCATCTCCCAACTGAAGAGCACATAAGTACTGCCCAATTCCAGCATGGTTCAAAATGACATAGCCGAAGCCGTGCAACAGGACGGAAGAAAACTGGGAGTAATGGTGACTTTCCGGGAAAAGCGCCCCAGAAAAAACACGCCAAGAGAATTGGGGGAAATAGTGTCCAAAGTCGAGGGCAGAAAGAAAAATAACTCTGAGTGAGTCGTCCTACACGTGGGGCATGGGCCAGTCGCTTTCATGCGTTCGGTTGATCGTCAAGTGGCATCTAGCTGAACCTTTGGCCACCGTGGGAGCGAACGTCCCGTCGGGGATTCCTGTGACACATTCCCTGTTCTCACATTTATTGAGAATTTGAAGCAGTAACATCAACTGGCGATGGGCAGCGGATATTTCCCCCGCCTTTTCCCTCCAACAACGAGTAGTTCGCTCTTCACGGCCTCTGGCCGAGGGTCCCTTCCTCCAGTTCACGCGCAGTTTCATCAATTCGGCGGAATTGCCACGACCACGACGAGTTGTAGAGGAAAGGTCGTAAATCAAAGCGATTGTCATCCGGAGAGTAGGGCGACATGTGGTACGACGGCGGAAGAGTGGTCGTCTTGTGCCGATTGATCGAGTAGTAGAGGAAAAAGTGTTTCACCTGCAAACTCCAGTGTTTAAAACCAGTTTTGTGTCATTCCCTTGGACAGCTTACTTTTTTGGCAATCTGTGTCCATCATTGTCAGCCATTTTGCCTTGAAACAAGAAAGCACCAAACCTCCGATGGCTTTAAAAATCCGCCCCAGCTTGACAGTAGTGAATTCCACATGCCGAAAGGCCCAAGCTTTGAAACTTTTCGAAGTGTCCCGTAGACCGACAGCTCCTCATATGTCATGCCCATGTCAACCTGAAAACGCCGTTAAGGGTCGCCTCCGTGGTCTCTTTCAACACGTACCTCGTCAGACTGTGTATAGTTTTCTGTAATAGGCTCTAATTCTGCTGTTGGCACGGCTGTAATAAACCTATTGGTTTTCAATCATTATCAGCAACAAGGTCTTTTCCGAAATTACTCACTCTTGAAGAATGGGAACATCAAATGCAGTTACACCATAGGCAATGAACTTTTTCAGGTCCGTTTTGCTGATACCGCCGATCGGGTTCACGTCGGCACTTGAACAATCATACTTTGTGTAATATCCTCGAAGAGTTTCATCAACATTCGCTGAGCCTAAAACCAACAGAGACCCAGTTTTCCCACGTGTCCACGGAAGAAGCTGCGCAAAAAGGTACGCAAACACCATTCGAGCACGCGCCTGAGCACAAGAAGCGGTCATTCATTCTGCACGCGTATTCTTCGTTTAAAAGTCTCCACCTGAACATTCTGAAGGGCTAGATTTTCTCCGGGCGACCCTCCAAAGATCTTATATATCGGGCGTTTTCCAGTGACTGTTTCAAAAACTGCCAGGAAAGCAGCCACCACGCTATCGATATTGAGGTCTACATGGAAGCTACGGAAAGGAATCGCGAGGTCAGCTAAAATGCCGCGGAACCAGCGACCTACCTTCCGATCGCCTCTCCAAAACGCTTTGATCGAGAACGAGTTTCCTGGCTTGAGTTCTGGCTGCCCATGTATGCCGTGTGCAAGATGCGGCTGTTTCGGTCATAAATCGTGAGTAAATAGCCAAAATGGTACGTCAATGTGCCAAACCTGCACAAATCTTTTGGATCCTTTGGAGTGAAATCCTTTTCGCCTGTAATCCTCCTCACATCGGCGAGAACATCCGTTTCTAGCGTTGAAGCACATTGAGAATGAACCTAATTGCGATGCATCCAGCCACAGGCAATTCTGACCTCCTTTTGAAATTGCCAGGCACACCAAATCACACATGGAGTACACAAGCAAAGCTGTTGAACAGCTGTCGATGCCACCACTTAGTGGTAGAAAGTAACCCGACATTTTCGACCTCCGGAGATAATCCCAGAGCCAGCAAGCAGGCCCATATCTACCAATAATCTTAGCGTCTCTTGAAAAATTAAATTAAAACTTACCGGATTTCTTCCTCCGGTGAAAGGTAGTGAACTCGGACGGTCGGCGTCGGAACCATTCCATACTGCCGAGCACGCTCGCGAACCGAAATAGACAGTTTTGGCGCCATCACCGCTGGATACACTTCTGCCCTTGCGGCCTGGAGACCCCTGCTGATGGCGCTTCGGAAGCTTCGAACTCTTTCCAGGTCAACAGTGGCGGTCAGGACCTCCTACAGCACGAGATGAGACCCTGTGTTGGAGACAAAAAAAAAAATGCAACTTACGACGTCTTCCAGCGAGAATTGTGATCCTTGAGCAACAACTTCTCCGTTCACAACGATTAAGGCACACCCATCGTAATAAACTCGTTCTCCGTCACACCCGTGTTGGTTCGCGTACAAATATACACCACCAGCCTAGCCGCTTTTAAGGCCGCTTACATGCCGATGAAGCAAACGCTAGACACGAACCTTGGCAGTTGCGCTTCTTATCAGGTCGACTCTTGTTCGCAATTTACCGAATTCGTGGTGGCTCCCGCTTCCGTTGGTGAATATCTCCACACCATCCAGAGACATCCCAATGTGAGGGCTGCAGGGACTGTGATCAATGGGGGAAGCTTTGTGGCATTTTCACGGCGCTACCTGTGGGGAGTGAAAAGCTCTTCGCAAAGTTCTGTTCCAAGAATGGTGCTAAAAGCTCTTCATTAACCTGAAGTGGAAGAATTCTTTGAACTCAACTCGCTCGTCTTGATAACCATGTCCCCGAAAGGAGCTTCCGTCTACGGCACTGGTCAAAATCTCACGGAATCTGCAGGCCGGAAATTACACAGACCTGACCAGTTACGGCGCTGACAACGTCTGGCAGCATAAGCGTCTCTTGATGACGAGGTTTCATCCAAGGGGTGAACCACCGCATCTCCCTGTAATTTCCGTCGTTCGCAAGAAAGAGCTTTGGTCGAATCAGCAGAATCTGTCCGTTGTGGAAAATAACCCGGCAGTTGTAGCGGAGGCCTTTGAACATGACAGGCCTTCCAGAAATTATCAAGTTTTCGAACGCATGGCTGATCAGTTGCAGACGACTCACATGCCAACGTCGCAAACAATATCACTGCACTCGTCGGACTTCAACAGTTCTGCGAGGACCTCCCACGAGTGCATGTACGTGTCACCTGTTGAACGCAGCCGGTCGCGTCAATGTGCAAAGTTTGCTGTCTGTTGACGCACGTACTCTCAAGAAAGTGGTCATTGCAGCCGTAACCGGTGATCTCCAGCTCTGGACCAAGGCGATAGGCTGCACCACGCTGCTTCGCGCGTCGCACGGACTCAAGTATTCTCGATCGGTTCCCTTCGAAATCCAAGGCCCACTGATTGAGCGAGCATGTCGCCAAGACGGCGATCTGGCTCATTGCGCAGACTTCTCTTTGGGCAGTATCCGACTCGGGCCGGGTAAGGCGGGTGAGGCGAGCCTGCGATCAGCAAAAAAGGAAAACGTTGTTGGACAAGACCACTCTGAGTCACGTGCCGGTCGGAGAGCCGTCTCAACGCCCAGCGCCAGAGCACAAGAACCACTCGTATACCGCAGGCCGGAAGTGTTGGCGCCGAGCGAGGCGGGTATCGATCATCGCCGACCTTCGTGAGATCATCAACCTCTGCTTCCTGCGGGTGCGGCAGAGCGCCCCGAATGCGAAGTGGTTCCCCGTTCCTCGGCAGCCATGGAGGACTTTCTTTCGACTGGTTGGATGGGAGGACCAAAGGGGCAAGGGGCGTGTATGCTTGGACCTGCTACTGTCGGGAGGTTAATCCGACGTTTGTAATGCGGATGTACATAGTAAAATAATAGTATTTAAGCATGCCGATGCGAAGCCCGAGTAATTTTTAATCCCCCCATGGACAGTCTCGTCAACAGTGCGCTGGCCAAGGTCGGCCTGACAACCCCGGCTTCCGTCTTTGGCATGGCCGTTGCCCTCGCTGCAGCTGTTGCCATCGTACGCATGCGAGCACGTGCCGCCGGTGGACGTTGCAACCCGAAAGACCTGCGGCGCGACCTCGCCGGGAAGGTCGTTGTCAGTGGGTGTCTATCTGCCCACCTCCGCACCTCTAATCAGTCAGGATGGATGTCGCCGGATGTGGCACCATCGCCTCCATCGGCTTAAACACGTAACCCCTCACAGTCACGGGCGCAACCGCCGGCCTGGGCTTCCAGTCGGCTGTGCAGCTGGCCAAGCAAGGCGCCCTCGTAATCTGCGCAGCGCGGAACTCAGAAAAGTCCCGGCGCGCCGTCGCCGAGCTGAAGGCGGCGTTGCCCGCTAGCAAGCGGGGGAACATTGTGTTTGAGGAGCTGGACCTGTCGTCCCTCGCGTCGGTGCGCGCCTTTGCTGATCGCTACTTCAAGTCGGGAAGGCCGCTGCATGTCCTCATGAATAATGCGGGCATCATGGCGCTGCCGCAGCGGACGCTTTCGAACGACGAAGGGTACGAGTTGCAGATGGCATCGGTTTGTAGGATTCCACGACTGGACCGGCATTGGCATAATCGTTGTTTGCAGAACCATCTTGGACACTTCCTGTTGACCCGACAGCTTCTTGGTATCATGAAGAAAACTGCGAAGGAGAATCCATTCGGTACTCGGACCTGAAGAGAAACTACACCCTCTTGTTGACCGATTGGTTTCTCAGGACCGCTCCCTGAGCAAGGTGCACGCATCATCAACCTGTCCAGCGCGGCCCACCGTTGGGGCAACGTGGACCTGAACGACTTTATGAACTCGAAGAACTACCGCCCAAGGAAAACTTATGGGTGCGCACATTCTATACGACACCACTTCTGACCCGATCCCAACTCGCCAGGGATACGAAAATTTGCAACATTTTATTCACCACTGCACTGGCGCGCAAAGAGTTGTGCGGAACCGGAGTCACAGTGAATGCGGTGCATCCTGGAATCGTCATGACGTGCGTACCTGTTTTTGCGGCACCTTTACTATAACGTTCGACGCCTAACCACATCCACCTCAACTCACCGTGCCCACTACGGAACACATCAATGCCCAGTGAACTTCCTCGCAGCATGCTCGGCGGGTTCTTGGGCCAAAATGTCCGATCAGTTTTCTTCATTTTCACCCCGCTCTTGTCGCTTATCATGAAGACCCCGTGGGAAGGTGCCCAGACTCAGCTGCATGTTGCGCTCAGCGAAGAGGGCGGAACCGTTTCCGGAGCTTACTGGTAAGGCCGTCACCTGTCTCAAATTCTTGCTACACTTGGGTTGTCTCGTCTCACTTGTTTCCTTGAAAATTTTAGGGATAACTGCAAACGCGCGGCATTCGAAGACCCTGCGGGTCAAACGACGGACGCAGAGTTTGCCGACAAGGTGTGGGACCTATCGCTGCAACTCACCGAATCTGGGGAGAAAAAGAAGTTGTAGCGACCAACATCGTTTGTTGTATTGACTCTGCCTCGCACGGTGTCATTCGCCCCTTTTGCTCCTGCTGTTACTGCCAGCTCTGTTCGATCGACTCTGTTCTCCTCTACGCAGAAAATCAAAGCACCAAATTGGTTACCCGAATTGACTTTATCAACGCCGAGCCATCACAGCTGTTTCCGTGATGGCCGTCCAAACAGGGCGAACGTCAATTTGTTGGTCTCAGTCAGCAAAGAGTGCTTCATATGGGCGATGTGAACTGTCGTACAAGAAGCATTGCAAATGCCGCCTTCTAATTGATAATTTCGCCACAATTAATAGGGAGGATGGGAAAAATTGGGAAAAATTAGCTGAGCCCACAAATTGCCCGCCTCAACCAAGGGGAGGGGGTACTGCAGGGTGAGAGTAATGCACCGAACGACACGTGGGGAGAGATAAATATAACGAAAATGATGAGAAACTCTCGTTCCGCTACGACTAACCTGTGATTTGGCGACCCCCGGCCCGGCGAGGCGTGTTTGATGGGCGCGATTACGCGAGCGTGCCAGAGCACCTTCGGCGGCTGATCCGCGAGCGGTTCCCCGGCGCCCCTGCGGCCACTGCCGAACTGCCGGACTCTTTCTTCTACTACCCTGTCGAGCTGGGCGGGCTCGGGTTGATCAACCCGCTGGTGCCGCTGTTTGTGCGAGCGGAGGGGGCCAGCGGTGGCAGCGGCGAGCCGTCGGAGGTGCTGGAGCGGGCGGTGCGGCAGGAGGAGGAAGCATGGGAGGCGGCGCGCGAGCGGTTCGAAGCGGGTGAGCTGGCGTACGACGCGTCTGCGCCGCGGACGTACGACGGCGAAACGTTCATGCCACTGGAGGAGGGCGTGCGATTTCTCGAGCAGACGTCGGACGCGCTCCGACGGGCGTACACAGAGCTGCAGGAGGAGATGGGCGAGGCGTCTGCGCCGTGCCCCGCAGAGTTTGGCGTGCAGGGAGCTGCACTGTTTGCGGCTCTGGGCAGCGGAGGTCGAAGCGGCGTCGGTGCGGCCGCGACGTCGGGGCTGGGTGCGCGATGGGGAGAGCACTCGACTTACTGGAAGTGGACGCTGGCGTTGTACGCTGGCGAGGCAAAACGTCGCTTTGGCGGCCCGGCGGCGGCCGATCGCGGCCTGCTGCCGCTGGGCCTGGTCAGCGCCCTGCGAAGTGAGCGCTCGCGGCTGGTAGCTTGATTAACCTGTGATGTGTTTTCAGTGCTTCCGTCTTTGTCATTTGAATTTGTGCGGCGAAGGAAACTGCCAGAACTCGACGGCGATTTCCAACATGAATATGTATACTTTCACATTGAGACGTGTTCCGAGTTAGTTACTGTGTGATCAATACAGAGCTTATGCGGGGTTCGGTTCCGTCAAGTAAGCAACACACGGACACCAAGAGGGCCGGTGCCGAACGACTTAGGAGTACCTGCCGGCAGTAGGCAGATACTCGCTTGGGGTTTTGCATCCAGACTTTATTGATTTGATAAACTGAAAAATCAAAGTGATTGATGAACCAGGACAACTACTGACGGTCGCGCATTGACCGTCTCTTGTTTTTCTCCCCTTTGATATTCAGTGGCCAGAATCTCAGTCGCTCGCCCCCTCTTTGGCAACTTGAACTTCATTCATCCTCTTCTCCCTCGCTTTCTTCTTCATTCTCCTCCTCCTCATCCTCCGCCGTCAATTTCCTCGTCCTCATCTTCCTCGTCCTCATTCCTGTTCTCATCAAGCAACTCAAAATGATGCGCCGTCAAGTCTGCCGAACCCTCTCGACGCACCCCTCGCCCGCTTGTGCGTACACGCCAACACATACCCGTGCCGGTCAGCGTTCACCGTGTCGCGTCGCCGCCGTCGCCCCCTCCATCCGCCCCCACCCCACTCCAGTTCGTTCCCTCCTCGCACACCACGGCGCACGCGACAAGCACCACACCGCCGGCGCGGCGGCGTCGTGCTCGCAGCCGCCCACCGGAACGTCCAGCTGGTCCGCGGCCCGCTCGCGCCACTTGTGCTGTCTGAGGCTGGCGCTACCCCGTCAAACGCGCTATGAATTCAACGAATGGGACGGGGGTACTGCGGGTGTGAGTAATGCATCTGCCACCTCGATTTCAATTTTTGCCTTCATTCCCACCAGCAGCCAAAAGTAACCCTGAACATATCTGCTCGTCAACAGGGTCCAACCCCTCAGCCATGCGCCGTACAGAATCCTCGGCAAATTCCTTCTCGTGGGACAAACTGCGTCGCACTGGCCGTCGCCACGGCCACTGTCCCTGCCGCCTCGTGCGTGGTTCGGCAAAGACCGCTCGTTCCCCCTGGGCCTGTCGCGGTGGGTGCCTGCCATGCGGCAGTCCAGTCGGCAAACAGCCCGAAGAAGCGGGTTCGCGACCTTGCACACGAAAACGGCAGACTGGAGGCTGGCTGGGGCGGAGCTGGAAGTTGACCGCGGCCTGGGTGAAGCCGAATCGCAGAGACAGGTTGTGCATGATGTTGAAGGGGTAGAACATGCTGATGAACGCCCGCCATCGCGTTGGTTGGCCGCGTCCGCCGTCGTTGAGTTCTCGCAGTCGGCCGGCCGTGTTCAGAGGATTTACGTATGAGGGGTGTCTGCGTACCAAAGCACCGAACACCAATGACTTTCTTTCTTTCTTTCTTTTTATTTTTTTATTTTTTTATTTTTATTTATTTTTATTTTTTATTTTTATTTTTTGCTTAATTAAATCGTGTCACACACTTGTCAACGCTTTCTTTCTTTCTTTTTTGCAAAAAAGATCGCTGCCACCAGATCGTCGTCGTCGTTGGTTTCCTGCCAGATCGTCGTCGTCGTCGTCGTCGTCGTCCACGTCCACCTATGCCGAAACCGGCCGCACCTCCACTGCCGGCGAAACGCAGCCGGAGCAGCAGCAGAAGCGTCGCTGGCACGGAAAGCAAACGCACCAACAACGACAAAGACGGCGCAACAAGCAAGAAAGCGCAAAAGCACTCGATGGACAGCGACGACGAGGGAGTCGACGGCGGCCTCCCATTCAAGAAGAAAACAAAAAGCGACAACCGGCATCGGGTAAGGCTTGCTCGGCTTCGCTCATTTTACAAGCGAAACGTCTCAACTTGTCTCCCCAGTTTGAGTCTTTTAGCGACAAAATCAAGCAAGTCAAAGTCAATGTCGCCAACCGCTTTGTAAAGAACTACACAGACTCTCCCGAGGTGCGTCAGATTGTTGCTTTTGTCAGCCATGCAGTAGGGAACTAACTATCTGAAACTCGAACCTCAGGGCGGAGAGTCCTTCTTCGTGGAGTCGCTTCCGCTGTGGAGAGACTTGAATCTTACACCTGAGTTTACACGCTATCTCCGAGAGTCGTCGCGCTACACACAGTCACTGCAGCAGATTCTCTACCATAAACAGCTCATTGTTGACCAGCTTGTGAGCTTCCTTGAAGTCCCAAATACTCCAGCACTGGAACCTCTGCTGAAGTAAGACTTTGAGTTTCTCAGCATTCAAACTCACCTTTCCACACAGTCTGGTTACGCTTCTTGCTCGGGACTTGCAGGAGGAGTTTTTCCCTTACTTTTTCCGTGTCATGGAAACTGTGACAAAGTTGCTCAAGCCAGAGTCGGATCCAAAGCGCATCGAGGTTCGTCATTGCCATAGTGGTGCAAATTGTCCTCTAAGCTCATTTCGCCCATTTGTTTCCAGTGGATCTTCAACACTTTGACATACTTGTTCAAATACCTTGCAGTTCAAGTCACAAAGGAGGCAAATGAGACCTTCCAGTAAGCAACTCAAGTTCTTGAAACGTTTCTTACACAGCTTGTCAGGCTGTTCACTCTACTTCTCAAAGACCGTCGGCCTTACATCCGCCAATTTGCCGCAGAGGCGTTTGCTTTCATTGTTAGAAAAATCCCCAACGATGCTCTTCAGTCATTTTTCGGACTGGTGATGGATACTGTTGTCGAGGATCCAATGGATATCTATGTGGATGGCGTGGCTTTGCTTATTTTTGAAACTGTCAAGGTTGTCCCTAGTGTCATTGCCTTTTGAATGATCCCCAAATAACTTGAACCTTCTCCAGCAAGTTGGGGGCCATCTTCACTCGCGCGCAGTCTCCTTTCTGACGTTGATCATGAAATTGATATCTGAGTACTCTGAAACTGCTAATGGTATGTGGTTGATGGGACAGTATGATGATTGCACTTTATTTTTGCTGACCAGCAGTTTAAGATCCGCTCGAGGCTGTTCTCAATGAGCTTTTCTCCAAGATTATCGTGCACGTGAAAGGAGAGCATTCTGGGGAGCTGTGGAAGATGATCTTTGCCATTCTCGAGGGCCAACTCAATGTGTTCAAGAAGGAGGGATCGAACCATTCAGAGATTTCAATCAGGTATTTGCGCTTGACCCTGGAAATGCTGCGGATCTGTGTTCAGGCAAAGTATGGAACCCACATTCAAGGTCAGTGTTTGTTCTCCAACTTTGAAAGCTGTGCTGACGTGTTTTGCATGCAACAGATCGAAAGGAGCTTCACGCGAAAATGGGTGAAGCCCTGGCAGTCATCTTTGCCTCTGAGAATGTTCCTCATGCAATTGTCTTTCCTGCATTGGAATCGTTTGCATCCTTGATTTGCACATCAAGCCTGGATGAGCTGCTGGTGAACTCAAAGAAAGCCCTGGATGTTCTGTTTGCTCACAAGGTTTGAAGCTCTGCTGTGTTATGTATGGAAAAGGCTGACATCTTGGGTCAAGGATCCAGACATTGTCTTTGCTTTTTGCGAGTCTGTGAGAAATCGCAAATGCGTGAACTACAGTCGCGTTATTCTACCCCGGTTCCTTAGGTAAAACAGCACATCTTTTGACATATTCTGAACAGCCCTCATGGTAGCCTGTTGCGGCAAAGTTGGAGTGATATTCCAGAGAAAGCCATTATTTGCCTTGCTATACTTCTTTCTGCGGATGGGGATCAGTATGTGAATGACCTGCCATCTGAGTGGAGAACAAATGGGGGCTTTTTAAAGCTTCAAGGCCAGCAAAGCGGTGTATCACCTTTTGCAACATTCATCTTGCAGAGGGCCACAGTTCAGGTAACAACAATCTTTTTTGCAGTCTTTTAATCACTCAATGTGTGTTTCCCAGAATCCAGCAATGGCAGAGGACTCGTTTGCTTCTGCAGTTGCTGTGCTGACTGTTGCCAGGTGGATAGATGTCCCTACCACAGAGTTTCTCTCGTTGTTTGCAGCTCTCTTACAAAGTATTTTGGAGTTGCCTCGTGACTCAATCTCGGCAACTGGGAGGAATTCTCTGCTACTATCGCTTGCTTTGGATTGCTATGTTGACCGGTGCTTGAAAGCCCGCTCCATATCAAAACTGACGACAATCCTTCCTGTTGTTCTGACGGGCTTACAATCTTTTTTGAAGAATTCTTTGTTTGGGTTGATGGCAATTTCTCGCTTTTTTGAAGTTTACTCTGCTTTAAGGTACTTATTCATGGAACTCTTTTCTTGTGTTTGCAATTTGTTGTCTTACAGTTTCCACAAACATACAGCCAAAAGGTTAAACTGTCACAAGAAGACTTTCAGGCAATACACGACTCAGTCTCACCCAATCTGTCCTTGCTGAATGGACAAATGAGACTTTACTCGGCAAAACTGATTTCGTGTTCTGGGAAATTGGTGGGAGACGAGAAAGTTGTGGCAAAATGCGAGGTTTGTCAATTTGCAGCAAACATGTGAACAATACTTTCTAAAAACAAACAAACAAACAGCTGTATGATGTTGTTGTGCAACTGGAAAGCCTTGCAGACTCTCACGAGACCCAAAGAGACAAGACTGTTCTTGTGAAGCGCATTGAACACTCTGTTGTGAACAGGCTGTTTGCAGACACTGAACAAAATGCTGCAATGTCGTACTGCCTTGGTAAAAATTTTCCATAATGAAGTGTGATGTTCCTCTGACGTCCACAACAAGCTCTGCTTGGAAGTACATTTACACCCCTTCGAGCTGATTCTGCAAAGACTTTGGCTGCCATGGCTGAAAAATTCCCAGATCAATTTTGGGTCAGCTTTTACTCTGCAGCTTTACACGTGCGATCAAAAGGTGGGTAACTTTTACAGAGCTCTCATTGGCTTATCATTGTTCTCAACTCTATGGAACAGACTTTGAGGCAAACCCAGATTGCTCCAAAAATGTTGTCTTTGCGGTGGAAAAACCAAGAAAATTGGCAGCACACTATGACTTGTTTCAGACCAGCAATGCTGGACTTGACTGTGTTCTCTCCCAGGTGAGGATCTGAAGAGCATGTCAGTATTTGCTCACACAGTTCCTGCCTGAAAAAAAAAAAAAAAAAAAAAAAAAAAAAAAAAAAAAAAAGATTCCAAACCCAGAGGTGACAATGCTGGGTCGAGCCCAGTACTATTTGCAACTTTTGAAAACGCTTCGTCCACTTGCACATGTGGTGGAGAAGCACAGCTCAGAATTTCTGCCTTGGTTCCTTGAACTCTTTCACGGCATCAACGGAGACCAGGCATCAAATTTTGATCACAAACTTGTCTGCTCAACTCAACCTGTTATCATTGAGTTTCTTGAGATTCTCTCTCGCTTGAAAAATCCAGCAAAACTATACCGTGCAAACGACATTTTCGACCTCACACTCCACTTGCTGACCAATGGCAAGCAAGACATACAAAAGTTGGCCCTCTCTGCTCTGATTACTTGGAAGCAACCTGGTGTTCTGGCATTGGAGGAGCAACTGAGAGGGATGACAGAGGACCGCAAATTCAGGAGCTATTTGACCAGATTGAATGTTTCAGAGCTAAAAAGTACTATACCGTCAACGCACATCCCTGATTTGATGAATGCCTTGGTGAGGATCTTGTACGGCAAAATTGTCAGTCCCCAAGGGAAGAGGAGTGCTACTGGGATGGTGGCAAGGCGGAACGCAATCTTCTCCTTCATGGTGTCACTGGATGAGTTGGAACGTCTTGCAGTATTTGACCTAATGGTCCAACCCTTTGTTGGCATTTCGTTGGACAGAGACGAACAGGAGCAATTGTCCCTGTTGAGGAAAGTTTCAGTTCGAAAACAAGTTGGTTTCCTGAGTGTTCTGGAACCCATGATCAAGCAGTTGAAGAATCATATGGCGCCGCTTTTGCCCAAACTGCTTCCTGTCTTGCTCCTTATCGCAAAGAATGGGGAGCTGGTGGCTGCTGCAATGCATCTCAGCGAAGAGAATGAAATTGAGGAAGCAGAGGAGGGTGATGAGGATGGCGATGAGGATGGCGATGAGGAGGGCAATGACGAAGAACAGGAAGCCGACAAGGAGCTTGAGGACAAAGTCGATGATGAACAGGAAGAGGACGAGCTCAATGAAGAAGAAAAGGTCAATGGCCACAAGGCTTGGAGTATCCGCCCTAAATATTTGCGATTTATCCGCAAGCAAAGCGTCAGGCGCTTAACTGAACTATTTGAGGGATGCCAAGAGTTTGATTATGGTCCATACATTGAGCCAATCTTTGCTTCTTTCCTGAGGGGCCGCCTCCCAAAACTTGACACAGAGAATACGCAAAATCCCAGCTCTCTCCTTCTGCTCATATCATCGTGGACCAAGCACGCCTCGTTTTGCCAGTATCTCCTCCACGACGAAATCCTCTTGCCAAAAGTGTTCAACATACTTTCAGCCCCAGTGGTGAAGGAAACGGTGATCTCGCAGATTCTTGAGATGGTAGAATCGATTTTGGAGCTGGACGAGTCAAATGAATCGATGGAGCTTGCCTCGACTGTCCTTGGGCCATCCGTCAGGACCTTCATCAACAACGTGGAATCTTATTTGGGGAAGAAAATGGCGGAAAAGTCCTTGTACTCTAAATCGCGTGGTGGAAGTTTAAGTGACAGAACCATACGAGTGCTGTCGAGCATCTCCAAGCTTGTTCGCCAAGGGAGCAGTGAGACTTTTGAAAAGCTGGGTGGCATCCTCTTGCCTTTCTTACGAAAGTCTTTCAAACAAGTGTCAGAGAACTTGAAATCAAACATCCTGCAGATTCTGATTGACCTTGTTCCAAGCCTTGCACAACTGAGCAAGTCTCCACTTCAATCGCCGTACTTTGCTGTTGTCTGCACTATGTTCAATGCTGCTCGCGACATCACCTGCCGATTGAAAGCGGTGGAATTTTTGGAACTCCTCTCCCAGATTGATTCAAGACTGGCAGGAATTATAGATTTACTGCGAGACCTGAATGCAATGTCACGCTCACGAGTTGGAGAGCCTGATTTTGATCGCCGCTTCAATGCACTATCAAGGATTCAGGCAATAGGTGCAACTTTGGATGCACAGCAATGGCTGCCCCTTCTTTACAGCCTGATGCATCTGCTCCACGACGAGGGCGAGTACTCTATTCGGACAAGTTCTTTCCACACGCTGGCCACGTTTTTGGATCGTGCCTCTGGCTTTGACAAGGAGAGCAAGACGTTTGTTCACCCTGCAGAAGCTGCACTCACCCAGCAGGTGTTTGCTGTTGTTCTTCCTGCCATTCGACAGGCCATGAGACACAAGTCAGAACTCGTGCGGCAAGAGTTTATCAATCTGCTTGGAATCCTTGTTCACCGCTTTCCAACTCACCCTGAAGTGTCAGATTTGGTGTTTCTCCTGTCTGATGGAGATGAGGAAGCCAGCTTTTTCAACACCATCTATCATATCCAACTCCATCGGCGATCAAGGGCGCTTCGCCGTCTTGCTGATGCTTGCAAATTGAAAAAGTTTAGTACATCAAACATCACAAGAATCTTCCTGCCTCTCGCTACCCACTTTGTTTTTGAAAGCGACAGGAATGTAGACACTGTCCTGATCAATGACGCAATTGAAGCTATTGCTGCGTGCGCCTCCTTGCTCCAATGGGGTCGATACATTGACCTGATTCGCCATTTCTTCAAGATTATTTCTAGACGTCAACAGAATGAAAAGGAGCTGATTCGCGTCATTGTCGCTATTGTGGACAAGTTTAACTTCCCACTGGCCGTGGGTCCTGAGGCTGTTGATGGTGAGAATTCCAAAGAGGACAAGGAAGAAGAAGAAGAAGACACGGAAACAGCAGCTCCAGGCGATGCAATGGAAGTGGATGACGAGGCAGTCCCTGAAGTGGGCGATGGCGACACTACCAAAGGTACAGCAGCTGCCCTAGAAGGCCGGGCGCTTGCAGAGCGAATTCACTCGACTGTTGTCAAATACCTGCTTCCAACTCTGTTCACCCACCTTACGTTCATTGAGGATGACACACGCAGCGTTCGCGCCCCTGTAGCTTTTGGAATCGCAAGGCTTCTAAAGAAACTGCCAGAGGTGTCAATGCAGCTGATGTTGCCAAAGCTCCTGACGACCATGTGTGTGAACCTGCGCAGCCGGTACTTTGAAGTGCGCGATAGTATCCGACAAGCTCTACTTCGTATTGTCATTGAACTGGGACCTTCTTACTTCCTGTACGTGGTCAAAGAGCTGGAGTCTGCTCTGAAGCGTGGTTATCAGCTGCATGTCCTCGGGTATACCATCCACATGCTCCTTGTCGGAGTTGCAGACAAATTCCCACCAGAGAGCTTGGATGAGTGTGCTGCGCCAATGGTGCGGATTTTCATCAACGACATTTTCGGGGATACAGGAGAGGAGCGCACTGTTGACGCACTGAAGAACAAGATGGCTGAGATGCGCTCAACGAAAAGCTTCAACTCATTTGAACTCTTGTCAAAGTCAATTCGAGCTGAGAAAGCCTCTGTGTTGCTTCTACCTTTGAAGGAAATAATGCTGGAGACGTCAAACTCGGGCACCATTCACAAGCTAAAAGAGGTGCTTCGGCACATCTCCATTGGACTTGCTTCAAACCCCAAGCTGGACATTCAGCAGATTCTTGTATTCATCCACGGTTTGCTGTCAGAGAACCTCCCGCTTTCGCAGGTGAAGGTGTCAAAGAAAGCGTCTGAGGTGGACGACAGACATCGTGTTAAACTCAGTCGCAAGGATGAGCTACAAGACACGCTTGTCTACTTCAGTGCAAATGCCCACCTGTTTATCGAGTTTGGACTTTCTCTGCTGTCGACCCTGATAAAGCGTGGAACAGTGAAGCCTGGCGTCCCTGCTCACCTCACAATGATTGATCCGTTGGTGACGTTGCTTGGAAAGTCTCTGTATTCTCCACACACGAGCGTTTTCAATGCAGCAACTCGAGCACTGGTATTGCTTACAACATGGCCCTTGCCCTCCCTCGAGACAGGAATGCCAGCTATCATTTTCAAATTGTTTGAAGTTATCACTAGACATGCAAGCAAGACAACTGTGGAAGTTGTTCAATCAGCATTCAGACTCGTGGCTGGAATCATAAGAGACTGCAGTTATGCAAATCTAAGTGCTCAACAGCTTTCTACAGTCATTGAAATGCTTACCCCTGACCTGGAGGAGCCTGGCAGTCATATGACGACTTTTGCTTTGATTCGCGCCATACTTTCAAGAAAGCACATTTCAAAAGAGGTTTATGATTTGATGGATATTATTCTACGGCTCACTGTTACAAGCCAAAGCTCCCGCATGCAAGAGCTCTGCCGTGCAGCATTCATGCAGTTCCTTACTGAATATCCGCAGGGGCCGCTGAAAGTTCAGAAGCATTTAACCTACATTATCAAGAACCTCCAGTCTTATGTTTACGAATCTGGCCGAAATTCAATGATCTATTTCATTGAGCTATTTGTTTCCAAATTCTCAGAGAGTAATTTGGCGGAATATTCTGAGCTTCTCTTCTGCGCTCTCGTCATGTCACTTGTCAATGACGAAAGTGCCAAGTGCCGTGAACATAGCGCAAAAGTCATCATTCGCCTATTGAAGCGATTTGAGCAGGAAAAACTTGATGCAACGTTTGTCCTATTGACGCAATGGATTGTGGACAGAACCAACCCCTCCATGCCGCGAGCTGCAATTCAAGTGTTTGGCCTGTTTATTGAAGCTCTTGGAGTGAGCAAGACGAAAGAGTTCATTCCACCTATGCTTGTGAACATTGAGAAGGCGCTCGCTGCAACAATTGCAGAGATGGAAAGGATTGAAGCTGCAAGCCAAGTCGACTTGGATGAAGAAGAGAGAGACATTGTCATTCCAGATGTGAAGAACACGCGATGGGAAATTGGCTACTACGCAATGAAGACCTTTGCCAAGCTGCAAGCTGCGTCAAACTTGGAAGCGACAGTCGGATCGACACAGGCGCGCATCTGGACTTCTGTGAAGACGCTTCTGCGGCACCCACATCTGTGGATCAAGCAGCAGGCTGCCCGCATGCTTGGAAACCTGTTTGCAACGGTCGACCCAACTCGCCCCATCCAGAAAGCGAAATCACAGCCTTCAGCCGACACCGAGCCCACCGCTGCGTCAGTGCTTCTTGACTCAGCAGAGAGTGTCTTCCAATTGGCAGATGCCACCCGCCGGCAACTTTTGTGCGACGTGCTGAACGAAGATCTCGCAAAGCAGGTGGTCAAGAACATGGTGTTTTTGGGTCGTTGCATGCTGGTCGTCAGAGGCAATGTGAAGGAGGACGCCGAAGAAGGAGCCATTGAAGCCGTTATTGCGGCAGAGCATGGTGCCACTTCACTTCACAGGTCGCCTCGCACGTTGCTGCTGAGGGTGTACCGCAAGATGGTGTACATGGCAAGAGGAGATATCAGCTCCCCACGCAGACCTCTCCTTGTGAGTTCTCTTTGATTCAATGATAACACTTTATAGTCTAAACTCGCATCATTGTTGCTCACTTTTGTTTGTCCTTACAGCGACGCAGTGTTTTCCAGTGGCTCGGTGCAATGACACACTTCATCGACAAGTCTGAGCTGAAGCCGTACCTGCTCCTGTCTCTGAGCGTTTTGCACCGAACGGCGGAGGATGTCACCACCAAGGGGGAAGGAATTGGTCAGTTCAGCTGTTACCCCACGAATTGAGCGCAAAATCCTGACTTCTCGGCGGGCCTTTTTTTATTTCTTGCGTTTAGATGACCTTCGCAACTTTGCAAAGGAGGTGATGGAAGTCTTGAGCAAGTATGCAGGGCCGGAGATCTATCTCGAAGCCTACAATGAAATCAGCCGCGGCATCCAGCAAGTCCGGGATGAACGCCGGGTCAAGAGAAAATTGCTGGTTAGTGACAGGCTGGGCTGTTCCCGAGTCGTTTGTTGTTGTATCTGGGGGGGTTACTAATTTTTCTTTCACTCACCCTTTCTATTTTCACTCTTTCTTTTCCTTTTTTTTTTTTTTTTTTTTTGTCGCAGGTCGTCGAGAACCCTGAAGCGGCCGCCAAGATGAAGGCCCGCAGAGCGGAACTAAAGAAATCCAGCCGGAAAAGAAAGGGAGACGAGATTGCGAAACGAAAAGCCCTGTTCAGGACCAGCATCAAGAGCAGGGAGTTTGTACGCGAGGGACAAAAGGCGTTGGAGCTGCCTTGAGCCAGCAAGTTTGGTAAACTTTGGAAACCCGTTTTCATGCACGATGTTTTTCACGCAACATAGTCCATTCTATTCTTAATTTGGGTCAATTCTGTTATGTGAAGTAAGTCGATGTGCATGGAGGTTTATGTTGCTTTGTTGGGAGAGCAGCAAAAGTGTTGGATTAAAGAAGAAGAAAAAGATGTGGGGTGCGAATATTCGTCCAGCTTAATCTCCAACGGTCGGTCCTTTGCCCGGGAACAAACTTAACCTTGAATCGAAGTTTTTCTTTCCCTCTCGATCCCACTTTGTTTGCCCTCGCCACTCAGCCCGCGCCACACACCGTTTCGAACACCATCGGGGAGGGGTGTGGTGAATTCACAGGGTGTGTCCCGAATAAGCTTGGTGGGCGACAAACCACTGCGCCATGGACATGGATGGGTTGGGAGAGCCCTCCCCCTTCCCCTTTTCCGCACCTTCAGAGGAACACACTTTCTCGTCTCAGTCCCTTGTGCGCAATCCAAGCTTGATAAGCTGTTATTTATTGTTTATATCATTCCCATCACCACTCTAAGCTGGTTCACGTTCCGATAGAGCGAGACGTCTATGGTATGTACCGCTTCCACTGGCGCCATCTTACAAACAGCTTGAACAGCATTCAAAGCCGCGTCCTGTGTCGGTGTTAGCAGCAGTTCCATCTCGCTTTACCCAAGTCTCACCTGAACCATCGGATTCGAATCATCGGTGTGCACAACGACGCCCCGCAACATCGCGCTCCAGTGCACGTTGTCCAGCCTTGTTTCCACGTAGGCATCTGGGACAGAGTCACCGTCAACTGCCGCTTCTTCTGGCCCTCTGATTCCTGAGTGGCAATGAGCGTCCATTTGGATATGCCATACAGCGATAGCGCGAGTCATTGAAATCACCACTGTGCACGCAGCCACACGCACATCGTCAGCAGCATCGTCGAGGCGCTTTAACAGCTCGGGGTAGATTTGCTTGAAGTTAAACGCTGAAGAAAATTCATTACTAAACAAGAAACCGATTTATCTACTACGAAAACGCACCATGCATCCGGACTGTAGGACGTGCGCAGCACCCCTCCAGTAACAGACGCAATGCGGTCAATCCCGCCATTCGAAGAGATATTTCATCTTCGTCGAGCGCACCAAGTGTTACGGGAAGATACCGATGGCTCTCAGCCAGCCACGACTCCACAGTCGAAGATGGGATCCACCCTATTCCGTTACTTTCGAAATGTCCTTCCCTGTGAGGTCCTTCCAACAGGCGCACAAGTGATTGAATGGATAGAAGTCGAAGCCGAGAAAGCTTCCTTCCCGGCTTCCAAGTTGCTGTTGGAAGGAGAACACCGTCAACTAGATGTGATGAGAATTCAGAAAGCGTGTTGGCAGAATTGAGAGGGTCATTCGGTCGGTTCAGAAGTTTCAGCAGTGTTTCAAGAACCCTTCAAACGAAACATGATATTGTGAGTTGACGCATGGATCCTCGGAGCCAAGCTTAAGTACTTACGCGGCTCGCACTTCTATGTCCTTGTCGTCTTGTCCAGCAGCCTCAATGACAACCGACACGACCTCCTTCAATCTTGTGCCGACTAATTCACCTGCACGGTCGAGCAGCGCGTCCAGTACTCGAACTTCTGAGGAGAATCTTCCCCAGTCGGAGATATTCTGCCGAAGTTGCCCAAGCAACGTGTCAAAATACATGGGAATGAGTGCAGAAGATCCAGATTCGTGACCATGAGAGTGCGATAGGAGTGAGAATGCTGAGGAAGTCTGTAGGACAAGATAGGACAGTGTCAGTTGTAATTTGCCAACGGCATGAGGGAGCAGGAGAGCTGCGGTGGGCTTACAAACGACTGCAACTCCGTCCAGCCTGGAAGTTTTTCGTCTCCTGGCACGCTGGAGAGTGTCACCAAGGTAGCAAAAAGCAAATAGCCCTCCTCTCCCACCGCTCGCTTTCCTATACTTGCACTGTCGACGGCCATGCCTCCCGCTTGGGTCGCAGCGCCACCGGCATCATATGTCTGAACCGACACTTCTTCCATTTTTTCCGCCAGAACCAGCGCCGTGAGTGCAACTTCCCGCAAGACACCAACATGCGAGTCGCTAGATACTGAGACAAGAGCTGAGGCGACCGAGTGCGCAGGAGTCTTTGTGTTCCTTTCAGTGTCTGTGACGAAAATGAGTGCCGCAGCAGTGCCAAAGAGGAGGCGATGAAGAATGCGGAGAAGGCCAATGCGTGCAGCAGAAGTGGACTCGGACTGATTCGCGAGATGGCTTAGTAGAATAGAGGTATAGAGAGATGGTTTCACGAAGCGACCGAGGGTTTCCGCGCATTTTAGTATCTAAAATATAATCGGCATGGTTGGTTGGTAGCTCAATCAATTTTTGCGGATGTACCTCAATTATCACGATTGCATCATCCGCGGACGCTAATTTGTAGAGAACAGGCAGGATAGTGCCGATATAGCCGGTGATATTTTCCTCAGCAAACACCAGGAACGAAGCGAGTGTTGCCGTCGACTTTGCCCGTAGGTCAGGGCTCCAATCTTGCATTCCCTCCAGCAATTTGTTCACGATTTTCTGAACATTGTCCTGAGTCAGACGGCGCGCCCCAACGCGTGGACGATCTGCGAAGGAGTGGTCAAAAAGGAAAAACAATAAACTACATCATACGGGGTTGCAAGTTCGCATTGTTGACGCCAGTGGTCAAGTCCAATTCATCTTTCACGCGGCTCTCCCACTCTTCTTCGTAGAGTTTACCAATATTGTCAAGGTGCACCCAACAGGCTGTGGCGAGCTTTTCGACTTCGTCGGAGAGTCCACTGAATATAAAGGGTAAAATTTTGTAGCCAAGGGAGTAGCGATCCGGCAACTGAAGTAACCAGGTCGTTAAAGTGCTATAGAGCTGTTCACGGACGGCTGGGGCTTTGTCCAGAGTCAGCGACCGGAGATTGGAAATTGTTCCTGCATCTTCGTGAAAAGCGCTTCCAGCATCAACCAGAGCGAGGCTTTGGAGGGCTTTTATCGAGAGAACTCGTACAGCAGAGTGACGGTGAAGAAGGGAGCCTGAAAGGGATTTGCAGAGCGGTTGCACGTGGTGTTTGACTTGCTCAGGGCAATGATTGCAAAGAACGATGATAAGCCGGCAGGACTCCTGAGAAAGTAGTTAGTGTAGCAGAACCGAAATAGTCAGGCCAAACCTTCTTTACATCAGCAAACGGGTCTTGCAAGGTTTTGTGCAGAATTTTCGCCGTTTCGTCAACTCCAGGAGCAAAATAAGGGCCAGCTTTCTCCACCAGTTCCACTAATGTAATGATGAGTAAAAGTCTGAGTTCCTCCGATGGCTCCACAATGTCCGGTTGAGCGAGTCGTAGCGAAAGAACTGGGAGAGTATAGGGAAGCGAGGGTATAATATCGCTCACAAGTGGAGTGAATCTGGGCGTTGGTTCGGGCAGTCAGATTAGAATGCTTCCGTTGACGGCACGAACCCGGCGATAATTTTTATGGCGAGTTCTCTGCTCTTCTCGAAAGGGTCCGCAAAGCACCGAAGGAGAGTTTTGGCAAGATCTTGAAGTAAGACCGTCGCGAGCTGCGGATTGAGGCCGGAAACGCCTCGACTAACTGTTTCACGCTGAATCTTTTCAAGTGCCCGTCTCTTTGAACCTCGGTCGGATGTTACTTCCGCGAGAATGTTGACGTCGCGTTGGAGTGACTGAAAACAGTATTAGAAAGTAAGTATCTTTCGCTGCCCAATGACTCCAGTTCGGGCACTGGTTTCCCACTGAATGCATTCCAAACAATCACTGTTTGGCGCTGCTTCCAGACACAATGCAGTTGCAATCTAAACTGAAGGCCACCGAGTTGACCCTGGAACTGTGACCGCCTAGATTGTTCAGCTGCTGTCCTGAGAGTGTACTCCAAATTTTAATGGAACAATCTTGGCTTCCAGAAGCAACGAGATCTCCATCAGGACCATCACTTCCAGAAACAATAAACTGTCCATCTGGACTGAACTCCACACAATTAGCACTGGGGCTGTGTCCCTCCAAAACATTCATGCAGTTTGGCCAATATTCTCTTTCCCCAGTCAGCAAAAGAGGGCACAAGACGTTGGCAGGAACTTTTCCCACAAATTTTCCAATGGGGCAAAATGGGACAACTGAAAAGTACAGTTGTAGTGCAGATGATTTCACGGAATTAAGAATGTTTGAACAACTCGCTTGATGTCTTCCAATAGATTGTAAATTGCTTTGTTCAGGACCATTCTTGGGGTAGATTTTCTGAAGTGTTTGCATTGCTGGAAGTACCAAATCTAAGAATTTCAGCAAACTGCTTGCTTCGAGATAGTGATGTCTGTGACCCCCAAGAAACTCTTAAATTTGCGCATAAAGTGTGGGCAGAACCGAAACAGAACATATAAGAATGAATTTTGAGCCATTGTTCCCTGCTTCAGCGACTTTGTCATCATTTGTGTCAGGAACAGGGCAGGACAGGACAAGGCAGACAAGGAACTGAGAGGAGGGATGATTGTATTGGAAACAATAATTCGGTTGAGGGATGGGACAGGTCCTCCATCCCCTTTTATACGTTTTGAGTCTTCTTTGTCAAGACTCAAAGAAAGTTTCAGAAAGAACAATTGGTAATACAATGATACCAATGATACCAATGACAACAACAAGACAAGTCAGGCAAGCAAAGAAGGTTCCAGAAGGTTCCACAAGGTTCCATGAAGGAATGTTCTAGAAGGTTCCAGAGGTTTCTTTGAAAGCAACAAGCTTGGACATTGGATTTCTATAATACATATTTTAACACAGAGCAATACTTCGTTGCTAAAAATGGGGATGGGTCGTAGAAACAGAGAATTGGGTGAAGTAAGCGGATTCAGTGCACGTGTTTGGACAATCCTGCGATTGACAGAAGCTGGTTGTTGTATCAATAAAAGACGCAGCGGTTGGGACTGCGTGAACAAACTTTGCCTGGTGGTCGCAATGTCTCGGGGACTTTCTTGCACAGTGATGAATTTCGGTTATGTTACACTTCTTCGGGATGATTAATTGGAGGTAAAGTCTCGGCCATGGAGTCTTGTGACGATTCATTGCTTTGCCTTTGACGACGAAACTGTCCTAACGAAATCGATATAATCAAAAATGAAAGAGAGAAAGAGAGAGGGTGCCTGTGATCTGTCCAAGGCGGTCCAGGACGTTGTTGCTCTTCGCGAGCGGCTGCTCTTTCCTCTCAACACGTTGATGAGGAAGGCCCGTTGGTTGTCCGTGACCTCAGAAAATATCTCAAACACGCGAATTTCCCAGAGAAGTTGATACTAGGCTATTACTAGCACGTTCAGAATTGGAAGGTCTTTTGGTTGGGCTTGGGGGTTCAGTTGGGATAGGATTAAAAACCCCTCAAACCCAAGTTGTAGTCTTACCTTTGTAAACAGTCTACTCTGAGTGAGTGAGTGTGTTTGTGGGTGGTCCTTCTCCCCAACTTGGAGAGAAAGAGAAAAACTCTGTTTTGAAGAATTGATACATAATAATGATATGCACGCTGTAATGCTTGCTTAGCAAGTGTGACTGGCACAGGGTAAAAACCTCTCCTATATTATCTGCTTGAGCAGAGGAGGAGGAAAACTGTTGACACCAGGTTTCCATTCCACTTAATACTTGGAGTATTTGTCAACAGCGCAAGCCAGAGCCCAGGTCTGCATTGGCAGTGGCTCGCTCTCCCATGGGCATCGTGAGAACAATAACTGACAGTCACAATAGGTTCGGGTCCGTTTTGTGCCTCTTGCTGCTAACCAGTCAGTTCCGCCTAACAACCATATCCCATCTTCAACCTGAAACCTGGAAAGCCCGCTAACCTTACCAGGACTTCGGTTTTGTAACCTAACCTGAAATGATTTCATTATTAAATTTGCGGTTAAACTATGAGACTGTACTCACTCCTTTGACTCCTGGATCTTGGCCCTAGAGTGAAGTAAACCAAATAATAGGCTAAAACTAACTTTATTGGACTGTTGTCTTGGGGATGTTTCAACCCTACTACTTGCCTAGTCCATGAAGTACCCCTACTCATCTGTCTAACAGGAGTCTCAATCACAAAGAGTGAATAATCGGAGGGACAATCCTCTGAGGATCAGTGTGGGAGTGAGGTGAACCCTGCTTATCCTTGACCGAAACTGCAAATCCCCGATCCTCAGTCTTTGACATATCGATTTGGTGGACCATCTCAGCCAGTATCAGCTGGAACCATCAAGCCTAAGGTACGCAAAGAATCTGAACTGCAGATGATATGTGATGAAAACGACAACTGGGGGCACATGTTATTGTAAAGTAAGATCCGGGAAAGGAGATTGAGTTGTGGAGAATGGTGAAAGAGTTGAGGGATAATGCGTATGGCTGTGGACGTTGGAAGGAATTTGAGTGCACCTTGGGTCAAGGGAAAACTCAGTAAGAGAAAGCCAAAGCGAAAGGAAGTGTGCAAGTTGTAACAATGCGAGACTTAGAAAATGAGCCAGAAACGCACGGAAAATAACCAGAACACAAGAGAGAAGCGACAGTGCTCTGTACAGGGATCGAACCTGTGACTTTAGCGTTATTAGCACTACACTCTAACCAACTGAGTTAACAGAGCTTGAAATAACTGCTTCCAATAGCTATATAGTTCCTCAAATGGTCAATCTTCTCTATTTGTATGTATTGCAGCAATCACGTTTAATCACGATCAGCGAGAAGTGGTATTGAACTGGGCGAAGTATTCCTCTCGCGGTGGGTTAGTGTAGAGGACTTTGTTTATGTAATTCAACCTGGCGCGCGACATGTAAGCTTCGCTATCAAGCAATCGCCCCCCAGCAAATTGTGCTTTGAGTTGAGCAAACAAAACACTAACCTCTGCCGGTCCTCCTCCGCCTTTCGCAGATTCTCTTCGCGCAACTGCACGGCGAGTTCACGCGCCTTCCGCGCCTTTTCGCGCTCGAGCAGCATCGCGGCGCGGTTGTTGATCGCTTCTTGAAGCGCCCAGCGGTCTTCCTCTTGCCGTTTTGCTTCGCGCGCGGCCTGGGAATTTTTTGGTGAAATGGTGGAGGAGACGCAGTTGTTCCTATTTTAACTCTGTGGCTCGGCAAAGTGCGATATATGTACCTCTCCCTCTGCCCGTTGTGCGGCCTGCTTTCGGAGGATTTCGGCTTTCTGCTCAGGAGTGATTCCCTTGAAGAGATCGACGCGAACCCTGCGAGGGCGGTAAGAGACCGTCAAATCCTGGATGCGAAAAAGAAAAAAGAGGCGAAAAATTCGCCTCACTGATGCCCGCCGCCAATCTTGAACACTTCGGGTGTTTCCCGAAGGAATTGACCGTTCACGTGGTTCATTATTTCGTTGTAGTTTTGCTCGAGGTCTCGCAAGCGGTCGACAGCTTCGCGCTGTTTCTTTTGAGCCGCCTACGCGAGTGTAATTGAAGACGGACGTGCCGAAAAAACGGGAGGTCAGGCACCAGTGCACGCATCCGGGAAGAGAAGGCTCTCTTCTAATTCTTACAAGTCTCTGATTAAACTTGTAGTCGTCCTTTGCTTGGGCCGCACGGATATCGTCGATGGCTTTCTGCATCACCTTTGTCTTATCGGCCAAGTTCTGCTGGTATTCGTCATAGCGACTACAAATAAGCATCAAGTCAGCAGGCCCAAAGGTCAATGTTCACCACCAGACCGCCCTTTACACGACAACAAAAAAGAAAGATTGTCATCAACTCACCGCTTCTCCTCCTCTTCCTCCCTCCTCTTCCTATCCCGCTCCGCAACCTGCATCTCCGCCCACACCCTCCTCTGCTCCTTCTGCCTCCGCTCCCTTTCGCCCGCCTCCAAGTCCTCGCCCTCAAAGCGCTGGCACCCCGACACGCCGCAGCGGGGGTCGGCGTCGCCGACGCGCGCGGGGCGGTCCTTCTTCAGTGCCAGCGGGTCGTACAGGTCAAAGTCGCGGCGCTGGTGCGGCTGCTGCTGGCCTTGCCGGAACCGGTTCATCGCCGCGAGGTGGTCGCGGCGCGCCTGCGCGGTGCGGTCGTCCATGATGGTGAGGACTTGGTTGGTGTACTTTGAGTACTGGTCTGGGAGGGGAGATTTTTTTCAGTAGTTGGGGTTTGAAGAGGGCACGTCAACCCAGCATCGCGGCGCGTTTAAGGTGTCCAAGTGAGTAGACGGTGGTTGATAGGCGAAAGTCAGCGACGTGAGCGGCAGCTGGGCAGTTGTTAATTTGGAGCGGCTCTGTTACCAAAGGCAGCCTCGCGTTCCGCCTCAACTGCTTTGATAGCATTTTTGATTCTGATCTGCTCATCAAGGGCTTGCGCATCGATCTGCATGTCAAAACGATCGAGGGACCATGAAAGTGGTCAGAGAGCTATGGCCGAAGGAATTCGGCCCACGAATACGGTTTCTGTTGATCGATCCTCGGTGGCGCTACTTCACCCCTATAGTTCTGATCTTTGGGTCAAATATCCGGGTCTTGCGGTCACGATCGAGGTTTTGTCGTCGGGTTATCGCAGCCTGCTGGAGCGAATCGAGGGGTATCTCAACGCGGTACATTGTCTCCGCGGCGCACGGGAATTGCAAAATTGTCAACGAGAGGGTTCTAGTGCACGGTCCACATTATGGGTAGCTTTTTCTTACGTACGGAGGAGTTCAAAAGCAGCCAAAGGGGATACACATGAATGGGAGAAACAAAAGCGAGCCAACCAGCGAGGAACCCCCACCAAACATCAGCCTGTCACGAAGTTACATTCCAAAGCCGGGAATATCTTTGACGGGGACCTTGACGACGTCCTCCAAGGCCTTGGCAATAATTTCGACCCCTTTAATCAATTCTTGTTCGGTAATGCATAAAGGCGGAGCCAGACGAATGATGTTGTCGTGAGTTGGCTTCGCCAGCAACCCGTACTTGCGAAGAAGCAAGCAAATGTGCCAAGCCTTCTTGTCAAATTTAGATTCGTCAATAACAATAGCATTCAGCAAGCCCTTGCCGCGCACGACTTCAATTAAGGGAGAGTTGAGCGCCCTCAGCCGGGATCGAAAGATTTCGCCAAGCCGTTGTGCTCTCTCCGCAAGCTGTTCGTCGCGCAATACCTCAAGCGCCGCAATCGCCACAGCAGAGCCCAGTGGGTTGCCACCATAGGTGGAGCCGTGCTCGCCAGGCCTGATGCAGCTCATTATCTCTCGGGAGGTGAGGACAGCGGAAACGGGGTATGCGCCACCAGAGAGAGCCTTTCCGAGAATCAGAATGTCCGGCTTCAGGTTTTCGTGGTCCACTGCGAGGAGCTTGCCCGTACGAGCAAGGCCCGTTTGGATCTCATCAGCGATGAAAAGGACGTTGTACTTTTTGCACAAATTATAGCAGGCGGTGAGGTAACCATCATCCGGGACGAAGATTCTGCATGATCTCTCGTTAGTTGATAGATGCACACCCACCAAAACTCACCCTGCCTCGCCCTGAATCGGCTCTACAAGAAAGCCCGCAACCTTAGAGCCGTGCGCTTTCAGTGCGTCCTCAAGGTCGGAAACCGAGTTGTAGTTCAATGTTTTGCCGCTGGCCGGGCATACGCACCCAACTCCCGCATTGAAGGGGCCAAATCCTCCTCTTGCGCCTTCGTCTGACGACATAGAAATAACCATCACGGTCCTACCGTGGAAGTTCCCTCGGCACGACAGAATCATGGCCTCATCCCTAGGTATTCCCTTAACTTCGTAGCCCCACTTTCTTGCAATCTTGATGGCCGTTTCCACTCCTTCGGCACCCGTGTTCATTGGCAGAACCGAGTCAAAACCAAAGTAGTTTGTGACAAACTTGGCGTACGGTCCAAATTGACTGTTGTAGAAAGCCCGTGATGACAAAGTGAGTGAGCTCGCCTGTTCGACAAGGGCATTTATGATCTTAGGGTGAGAGTGCCCTGCATTCGGAAAGATTAGTTATGACAAGTTGCGTGGGCAAGAATTCACCTTGGTTGACAGCCGAGTACGCCGAAAGGAAGTCCATGTAACATCTCCCTTCAGGATCCCACACGTAAATTCCCTGGGCCTTCTTGAAGACGACAGGAAGTGGGTGGTAGCTATGATGGTTCAACACCAGAAAGAAAGGGTTCGGTATATTTAGGGGTTGGTGTCTAAAGGCACGTGACAAGGGAACCGCCACTCCGATTGGCCCCGGTCGGGGATCGGAATCTGATCACACCCAAAGATAGATAGCGAGCGCCAAAGGGGAGGCGCATGCACCCAAACGGCACTCACTTGTGGGCACTGTATTCGCGCTCCAACTCTGCGTGGTAATGATGATTCCGGTGGGACAAGAGAGGAAAAGGTGGAGAGGCGGCGGTGGTTGAGCAGTCAGTAAAGAGTCCGCGGGCGGCGAAACAGCACCTCATCGTTTCCATTCAGACAAGCAAGCTCCTCAGCAGAGAAACGCCGGTCTCCAACGAAGGGGCGAGTGCAGACTGGCTGAGAGCAGCGAAGGGTTTGGGAGAAGCAAACAAGGCCCGCGCACAAAGAAACTAAAGGGAGCAGTACGCACCCATGATACGGAACGACTCCAGGTGGCGGGAGGCAAGGTCGACGGAAGCGGACTCGTCCCCAAGGCGATCGGGCCTCGCCATGTGGTCGAAAGCGGTTGGTGGGAGGCCGTTAGTGACCGACGGGGTCGAGGAAGGCACCGCCGAAAGCGCGGCGACCGATGGCGGAAAGGCGGCGGCGGCGGCAGAAGCAGCGGGCCGAGGCTTGACTGTTGGCGAGACTGGCGTGGCGGAGGCGGCGGCGGGGACGCCCGAGTCACTCTTTTCGACAAGAGGGGGAGACATGATGGCGCGGCGGCGGCGGCGATGCAGGCGAGTGGCGAGTGTTTTTTTTTTTTTTTGTTTTGAGATTTCTGTTCTTTCTGGGAAAAGCACTCACAATGATTATTGTCCTGAATCCCACTATCCAGCGCTTGCTCGCTATCAACATGCTTTCTATCTCTCTGACTAATGGTACATACCACGCCTGCGCTTGCGTATGATTAGGAACATTGATTCTGTTCTTCGAGCCCACCGTCGCCACGTCTTGATTGAATCAGTTGGGTCCACAAGATACTGCACACCTCTTCACTTAGACAACTGATGCTCGCAAACGTTCAAGCTCACTTATCAATTACAAGGACGTGAATAACCGATGAATATTGAGATCTAACCGATGGACTCCGTGCCCTTCAAATCGACACACGCGAACGGTAAGTGTTCGGCTGTGTGGTGGTTCTTTTTTTGGGACAAGTTGATTGTTTGTCGGGAAATTTTCTAGACAAGCGCAAAGCGCATTTGTCGAGAAAATCGAAAGAGGAGGAGGCGGGTCTGTCCCTGTCCCTCTCGCTTGCACTCTCTTATTATTGACGGAGCGAGTGTGGTGCTGCTGCGCAAGGCCCCTAGCAGGAAAAATACAACCTTCATTCACGTAACGAGACCGTTGCCGAGGTGACTGCATTGTATCGCTTCGTCCCCCCACCCCCCTCCCCCCCAGTCCATGCTGCCGCACACACCGACTCCACCCTCTGCGGAACTGCATGCTTGCTCTCGGAGATCCTTGCACCATACCACGAGAGAAGCGTGGCGCGATTATGCCCAGCTCCGGTCGTGCGCCTCCTCCTCTCCTCCTGTGGACGGAATAGCCCTGGACGGAATAGGCCTTGCCAATCTTCTCATCCGCTCCAGTCGCCCTGCGCCTGGTCCACCCCGCTCTTACTTTCTTTGACCCGCGCGCTCTTCTTCTTTCCAATTGACAGAACCATGACGGCAGTTGACAGCAGCTTGTCGATGGACCAAGACATGGTGGAAGTTGCCTCCATCTTGACCGCGGCGGCATCCGCGTCCAGTTCCAGCTGAGATGGAGCGCATTATGCCGATACACTCTTTCGAAGAAGCAGTTCCTCCGCATCACCAGGAGGAAGTGCACGGTCTTCAGGTTCCTCAGCATCAGGATCCGCAACCAACCTCAACCATTGAGGCGAACCCTGCCCAACAACCCAAGAAGATGCCTCCTCCAAGGAGAAACGGAGGTCCGCGATTGTCGTCCATTTGTCACCACAACAAGCGGCGTAGTCAGGTTCGCGATTCCAATCGTTCATCTCTTTGTGTTCTCATCTTCGTTCAATTGGCTTCGTCAGTGCGTCAAGTGCTATGACGAGGGTACCGGGGGATCCACGATCTGCCAGCATCGAAGACAGCGCTATGCAGTAAGTTGTCGGATTGTACTCAAAATTGTCCATCCCCCGTGGCTCCATTGTGCATACCCTCTTGGAGGCAACGACGCTTCCTGCCCTTTGTTCCAAACTCTCGAGAGGAGCGGAGCTTCCCACCCAAACCATCCCCACTCCCTTGTGCATCTCTTGGACCGATTGCCCTTCTTCGACACCCTGTGCGATTGTTCACCCCCGTGCGATTTGTCATGGCTGCGCTTGTCGGAAATTTATCGCATCGACTAACCGAAACCTGAAATTCGACGAATATCGCCCACCGCCTCTCAGTGCCGAAAGGTATAGTGGACAACTCAATTTTTGCACTCTAATCCATTTCCTACTCGTGATGACTCCAGTGTTTTGACGACGGTCAAGTGACAAACTCCCTTTGTATTCACCGAACGATCAAGATCAAGTGCAAAGAGTGCACACCTAGCCGTCCTGAGGTCAAGCATTACCGTCCTCGCATTCGTTTCGAATTCGTCACTCCCATCACAGATGCCTCAACGCCTCCCGCTGCCGACCGGGCCTCGTCTGTTCACAGCGAGAACAGCCAAACCGGCGCAGATGCCACTGGACAACTTTTGAGCGCAGGAACACAATCGTCCTCGGACTTTCTCCCGATTGGCAATTCTGACGGCTCTGTTGTAGAAGCACCCAATTCTGCGGAATCTTTGGACGCGGCACCCACTGCCCCGTCTCCTGCTGCTATTGGAAATGGCGCAGAGCCTGCTTGTCTCCGCTGTGGAAAGACTAAGCGAGTAGCTCTGTATGGAACAACGAAGAAGCCGTACGTTATGCCTGTGTCACGATTTGCTTTGATAAAACCGCTCACCGCTCATTTGGCTTTCGTAAAATGAAGGTTGTGCAAGGCCTGCCAGCGCTACTTGCAAAGAACACTTCCATTCAATTTGACGCCATCAGTCGTTGTCAGCACGACCGGATCTGTTCCAAATAGTGCGACCTCTCAGGACCCTGCCACCGTGTCGGCGCAAGGCTCTAACGTTGTGGTAAATCTTCAAACCCCTACGCCGCAAATTACACCACGGCCAAGGCAGCTGCGTGCCAACAACATTAAACCAGAATCAATGATCCCCACCGTTTTGGCAACGTTCAACAAGGATGGGAGTACCGACAACTCCCCCCCTCTATCTCCGAGGAATGGCAAAGCAACTCCTTTGGTTTGTGCGAGCTGTGGCTCCTTCCGCATGACAGGAGCCGTCGTGGACGGTTATGGGCGACCTCTGTGCTCCAAGTGCAAGACCAAAGCGCCCGACCTTTCTCCCTCCGATGGGGTGGCTCAGACTTCCAGGCGAAGGTCGCGCCAGTCATCGTCTTCATCCACGCGTCCCTCCCGGTCCACTGCATCGGCGAATTCCGCGCCAACCAATGGAGGCGTCCGTCGTTCCCTCAGAATATCCCAAAAGCGCACCGCAGACGATGCCGAAAACGGTGACTCGACCGAATCTGCTTCGGAAGTTGAAATTTCTTCAGGCAAGGCCCCCCGCCGGGGCCGTATCTCACCGACCAACACACAGTCCACGGAAACAACGACCGAAAGCCGACACAGCCATGACAATGATGATGACGACGACGATGATGACGAGGTTGACCAGGAGTTTGAGGAGTATCGGCAAAGAAAGCAACAGGAAAAGATGCAGCGAGAGTTACCTGGAGAAGACGTTTCCCGCAAACGGCCACGACGTGGTCCACACCCTGCTGAAGAGGGCGAGCATGGTCCGGTTGGCCACTCGACTGGTGTGACTTCAGCTCCTGCGAACAACGGCGTCCCAGTCCAGCAGCCAGGATACTCAGCGATTTACACCCCTGGCCCCGCTCCTGGCGCTGGCACTCCTGTCCCAGTTCCACCAAGTGACGGATCGACGTCACAGCCGTACTACTTAGTATGGGTACCGCAAAACCAAACAAGCGCTGCAGGTTCGGATGCGGGAAACCAACGGAGGCCCAGCAATGGACAAGAAGCAGCCGCTCAAGGCATGTGGTATCGCATGGACGCGCCGCCGGCCACGTACACCGGTGAGCATGCACCCACGGTGGCCACCGCAGTTCCGTGGAGCGGACCTGGAACGGCACAGGGAGCGCAAGGTGTATCCGTGCCGGCGTACGCGACTGTCGCAGTTTCCCACGGCGTCGATCCTTCGCGACCGCCCCACAACATGCATCAACAGCACCGCCAGCCTCTTTCTCACCACAGTCAGCAAATGCAGCACCACTTTCAAACCCAAAGCCATCACCTGCAACTGCTTTCCGCGAGCGCTCCACATCAGAGCCACGACGGAATCCACGTAGGCACCGAAGACGAATCTGGCGAGGACAGCGACGAGGACGTCGGACAAGAAGGGCACGAGGATGTCGACCAAAATACGGAGGTTTCGCACATGGCTGAGCTTAGGCGTGGAAGCTCGACGAGGAGCCCCTCAGGGTTCACAGTTGACGCGCTTGCGGCAGCGGCGGCTGCAGCCGCAATGGATGAAGCTGAGGCTGCTGCTGCGGCAGAGGCGGCATCAGCAGCTGCAGGGGCTTCCACATCTTGAAAAGGAGGATAAATCACTTTGAGTTTTCCTTTCGTTTGTAACTTTTACAATTCGGTTACAAGTGGGACGTCGCCCTTTTTCTTTGTTTTCTTTTTCTTCGTTTGTCGGATCTCCTGTTATTCACTTGTATCTTTACCCACTCTTCCCGCCTCGCTTGCCCGCTCTCAAGTTTCGGAGCCCCCTCTCATCCTCCGAAACTTGCAAGCTTCCAAACCGCTTCATCCCGTTGGCACCGCCTCGCTCTCCACTTTGCGACGTGGCGTACGTGGCCTTCGTTTTTGCTTGCTTCTCCCTTTCTTCATCATTTTTCTTCTGGCGAAATCCTCCAATCACTGTACCCCTGTTCCTATCCTCCCCCACTCGCCTCCCCAATCTTCCGTGCCTATTCGCCCCTGCCTTTGTGTTTAAGTATACGCCGCCCGTCCCCTTGCCTCGACGAAACCTTTGCTGCGATTCCTGCTCTTTGTTTCTTTTCTTCCTGTCTCTATATACATTTTGTTTGCCTCCGTTCTCCACCCCTTTTTTTTGCCTCTCCTCTCCCGTCTAATTGGTGGATATTATGCAGTCTTAAAGCGGACAACTGTGGTTAACGAAAAGGAAACAGACCAAAAAAGAAAAAAAGAGAAAAAAGTAAGAGAAAAGCGAACCGTTTTTCGTAGTTCCGAGTTTCACACTTTCGCGTTTCTTCCGCGGGCCCACCAGCCCCGCCATCTTTTTCTGACGGTACGCTCTTACTGCCGCGTTGCGGGGAGCGGCGGGGAGCGGTCGCCGGGTGCAAAGACGATCGCCTCGCGATAGAGCTGGTCGATCGCTCGACGTTTTGGCGGGGGTGTAACGGCGCCGGCTGCTCGGCGTGCGAGTGAGGCGGAGGGGCTGTACCGAATCGACCAGCTGCTGCTGGTGCCGTCACCGAGAGAAGCCATTGGAGCCATGGAGGTTTGTTGGGCGCATTCAGCTGAAGAAACAGGGTGGCGAGATATACCTGCCGCAAAGAAAAGCGGGAACAAACCAAAAACGAAAGCTAAGGACAGTGGCGAAGGAACATGAATACCTCCAATAACTCAAAAACAAAATTCAACTACAAAGGCCCATCGGGCCTTGTAAATACACAATAAAAAGAACAGCGAGGGGAGGTGGATGGGAGGGATAGATGAAATCAAATGCCTCCCCGCGCCACCAAGTCATAACTACAAAGACGAAAAAGAACATAGGGTAGCGACCCATTATAACTGAGAAGATACGGGCCGTGAGCAATATCATGAAGAAGGGGTGGATGGAAGGGATGGATATCTTCAAATGCCTTCCCGCACCACCCCATCACGCACTAAAAAACAAAAAACCGAACAGGTCCGACGGCGCAGACCGTTTCATCTCAAGGAACAACCGAGAATGGTGGTGTCGGAACCGGGCGGGGCGTCGGTGGTCAGTGGGACCATTCCCAGTCGAATTCACCATCGTGCTGAGGTGTGGTGTCCTCCATGACTTGGTCATCGTCATCAAACTCGTAATCGCCGTGGTTGGGACCTGAGTCTCTCCCCACTTCCCGCACCTGTGGCTCCTTCCCTTTTTCCACGCTGCTGCGGTGGCCAAGTCGCCGTAGGCTGGCGGGGCTAAGGCCGAGGCGGAGGGCTGGTGTCGGCGATTTGCTCAAAGGCTGAGACGGCGGTGGCTGCGGCGGCCAGTGGGGCAGAGCTGGCAGGAACGGCAGGCAACGGGAGACGGTTCCCGGTCGGTGACAGCGGTGGACGTAAGGCTGCCGCTCGACTGTGAACTTTCTGGTTTTAGTCTCCCAAAGGCACATGAGCGAGGGTTGCGTATTACTTGCATGGATTGTTTGTGGTTTCACCCACAGGGAAAAGCACAAGCTGCACAGCTTGGCAATGGCGGCGCAGCAGTACCAGCGACGGCAGAGCGTCGGAGGCGGTGGGAGCGCGAGAAAGAGCACTTGTGACGACGAGGTCAGCAGGCAAGGGTGGAGGTGCGGTGTGCAGGCAAGGGCGGCGGGCAGGGTATTTGCAGCATTCAATGAATTGTTCTAACTCTGCTTGAGCTTAGAGTTTTCAGTATTCATCCTATTACAATTCCAGCTTGTGACAGGTGTGTTGGATTGATGTTGCAGATAATTGGTATTAGTTTATGTGGGGTTTTTCGATTGCTTTGTAAAATCCTTTTTGATTGATGTTTTGGAATGCAATAAAAAATTATTTCTTGCAAAACAACTCACAAATGGCATAATCCAAGAACTTTTCAGCTGTTATTTGGCTTGTTGTTCATCTGAGAAACAATTTATGAAGGTCTCAAGAGACGATAATGACGACAAAATATGATGTCAATATTCTGAAAAAAATTAGATTATCACAATTCTGCAATGACAGATGCATCTCAATGGGCAGCAAGTTTTCTGCACCGTTTGACGGTGCTATGCATTTACAAGTTTTCAAAACAAAACAATGAAAATTGAAAAAGTTCATCAAAGTGAACTTCTCCACCTTCCACAGTTGGTTGAAATCTTTTGCTGGAGGACTGTACAAAAAACAAGAAATAGAAACGGAGAAAGTAGGGGTCTTTTTTGCTGGAGGTAGCGGTATGGATGTGAACAACGACATACATTGTTAGGCAGAACTGACTGGTTAGTAGCAAGAGGCACAAGACAGACCCGACCCTATTGTGACATCAGTTATCGTTCTCACAATGCCCATGGGAGGGCAAGGCACCACCAATGCAGACTCGGGCACTGGCTTGCGCTGTTGACAAATACTCCGAGCATTAAGTGGAACGGAAACCCAGTGTTAACAGTTTTACTCCTCCTCTGCTCAAGCAGATAATGTAGGAGAGGTTTTTACCCTGTGCCAGTCACGCTTGCCTAGCAACTATTACAGCGTGCATATCATCATTATGTATCAATTATTCATGTCAGGGTTTTTCTCTTTCTCTTCAAGTTGGGGAGAAGAACCACCCACAAACACACATCTCCACTTCATTCACTCCTTCCACTCACTCAATCAGAGTGGACTGTTTTCAAATGGGTATGACAAAAAGTACAGAAGTGTGGAGATTCACAGTTGTCATATCTGAAATCACAGCAAACGTTGCAAAACAGGCTCAGTATTGAAAACCTAAGGAACAAAAATGTATGAGATTCTCAAGTATCTCACATAAGGTGTTGATCATAGCTTAGGTTCTTCAGCTCTTACTTTACTATAATTCAGTACAGCACATTGCATATTTTCACATGAGAAGAATGAACCTATTAGAAAGAGTAATCGATTCCAGTCATTTCGCTAATTTTTATTATTTTTTCCTCTATGTAGACTTAATTTTTAGTCTTGTAACCAAGAATTGCCACTAATTAGCGCAATTAGATTCATTATCTTTGTGATAATGAAAGAGCTATTTGGCTCCTTGGCTACAAACAAGTCTATGTAGCCTTGGAGCCCACTCTTGTTTATATGTGTGCAGAATCATATAAATGCTTCTAATCTCTTATCTTTTCTTCCTTGTCAGTGTTGCCTTATAATTAATTTTTCATTCTTCCTTCCTTTCATTTTTCTTCAAACATATTTCTTCCTTTCTTTTGCTTTCTTTTTCTCTTTTTCCTAATGGCACTCTCCATATAAATGCTGCCCTTAGAGAAGCAGACTCATTAATCTCAATTATTCAACCAACCCTATCAATAAAAGCCATTTCTAATATTTTATCGCTATTGTGTGCGCCAGAAAAAAGTTCCCCTCCCCTCTTCATCCAGCGCATAGTGAGAACAATCCCAGCGCAGCCAATCAGCGATCGACTGTCCACTTTCAGCGGAACCCATCACCCCCCCCAACAGCAGATTTCAATGGAAAAGCAAACACTTGTCCGCACATCGAAGTTCTGCTTTCAGCACTTGCAGCAGATCCAGGCGCATCCAAATTTTCATGAGCACCAAGCAGTGTAGAGGGCTCCAAACTTCCACTTCCAGCACCAAAGGTTTGTGTGGGCTCTCTACGTACATTATAAATATCTGTTCCTGCTTGACGGCACATACGAGAGCCACTTTGCACAATCACCTAGATTTTGTCAGTTGCGAGTTTTTGGATTAAGAACATATATCACCAGCCCGAGATTTCAATTCTTTCAAAGTAAGACCAGCCAGCGATTTCTTGGTGTAAACAGTCTACTCTGAGTGAGTGAGTGGAAGGAGTGAATGAAGTGGAGATGTGTGTTTGTGGGTGGTCCTTCTCCTCAACTTGGAGAGAATGAATTATTGATACATAATGATGATATGCATGCTGTAATAGTTGCTAGGCAAGCGTGACTGGCACAGGGTAAAACCCTCTTCTATATTATCTGCTTGAGCAGAGGAGGAGGAAAACTGTTGACACCAGGTTTCCATTCCACTTAATACTCGGAGTATTTGTCAACAGCACAAGCCATCGCCCAGGTCTGCATTGGCAGTGGCTCGCTCTCCCATGGGCATCGTGAGAACAATAACTGATGTCACAATAGGGTCGGGTCTGTCTTGTGCCTCTTGCTACTAACCAGTCAGTTCTGCCTAACCATGAATGTCGTTGTTCACATCGGCGGATGTCCACAGCCTAACTGAAAATCCGATGGCGGACATGCGCGGGGTCTTCAGGCGAAGTCCTGCTGGTCCGCGGACGGAATGCTGGATGCTGTCTCCTCGTCCCGGCGTAAAGAGTACAAAAAAGGAGAACAGTTGGAGCATGCAATCTTCATGGATTGGAGGGGCTCTGGAGCATGCAATCTTCGTGGATTGCAGGGGCTCTTACAATAAAGTGAAAAATGCAGGCACAATAACGCGAACAAACAAGAACGAAAACCAAGAATAGTGGCCAAGGACCAATGTGAGAAACATATATAAAAACCAATAACTCCAAGCAGTAAGTACAAAATAACAAGAACGGTCGGCAGTGGTGAGAGGTGGATGGGAGGGATAGATAAAATCAAATGCCTCCCCGCGCCACCAGGTCATAACAAACAAGAAAGCGAGCATAGGGTAACGACCCTTGTATAACTAGTCGGGACGGGAGGGTTCGTGAACAGAACCATTAAGAGGGGGGGTGGATGGAAGGGATAGATATCCTCAAATGCCTTCCCGCGCCACCCTATCACACACTAAACAATACACAAAACTTTGGCCGGTGGGACTGACCCTTTGTAACTCGACTAAAACAACGACGGCTTTCAAATACGTCGGGATGTCGGGAGCGGGCGGGGCGACGGTCGTCAGTGGGACCATGAACGGTCGTATCCGCAGTCGTACCGAGGCGAGGTATCCTCCATGTCGAGGTCCTCGTCATCCTCAAACATATAATCGTCGTAGTTGGGGATAATGTCTCTCTCCTCTAGCAACACCTCTGGCTCCTTTCCTTTCCACGGAGCTGCGGCGGGCAAGTCTCCGGAGGCTGGCGTGGCGGATGGCGTGGCGGAGGACTCGGTGGCGGCCATGGACTCAAAGACTGCGCCGGCAGTGGCTCCGGAGGTCGGGGTTGGGGCAGGGTTGGCGGGAACGGCAGGCAACCGGGGAGGTTTCCCGGGCGGCGACGGCGGTGGGCGCAAGGCGGCCGCCTGACTCCGAACTCTCTGATTATAGTCTTTCAGAGAGTCGGGATCCGCCCAACGCGTCCTTATGTCCAGGTCAAAGTCGAACTGCCGTGGACTCATATACAGGACGCGTTCGTACCTAGTCTCGGTCGGCGGCAGGACCGATCCGGTCGCGTCGCCCTTGGTCCCGTCTTCTCGGGGGAGCCAAGGCCGCGGCGGAGAGACAACCACCTCCGAAGGGTGGCACCCCTGGACCGCAGCCAGTCGATCCACCTCGTCCGCAATTGCGAGGAGAACGCTCCTCCTCGAATACACTTTCAACTCGTGATTGAGGGTCAGCCGAGTAAGCTTATCCCACTTTCGCGTCTCGTCCGCTGGGCCTGCCAGCCCTGCCATCCTTTTTTGATGGTACGCTCGTGCTGCCGCTGTTGCGACGAGCGGCGGGGAGCGGGCGCCGGGCGCAAAGACCATCGCCTCTCGATAGAGCTGGTCAATGGCTCGACGCTTGGGCGGGGTGTACGGCGCCGGCGGCGCGGCGCGGGAGTGAGGGCGGCGGGGGCTGGACCGGATCGACCGGCTGCTGCTTCCCGTTGGGCTACTGAGAGCAGCCACGGCCGCCATATGCTCAGTTGGACCGACATGACTGCACCCAGTTGGCCAATGCGCCTGGTCGATGGAAGCGGTGTCGCTCACGATGTCCAACTCCTGCGGATGCTGCGGCGGCTGAAGGTGTTGCGGCTGCGGGTAGCACTGATCGTGCTGGAGGCTCTCGAGTGATGTAGAACAAGTGGGGGACGGCAGAACGGACGACATTGAGGGCGACGTCGGCACAAGCGACACTGACGAGGGGGACGCGGTCGGCGATGAAGGCGCGGAAAAGTCCAGCGAAGCCAAAAGGGCATCAACCAGGCAGTCCTTCTATTGGTTTGGTGTGGTTCGGATTTTGGGGTTGGTTCAGGTTCGAGTGGTTCGGTTTCTGGGGTTTTTTGGTTTTTGCTCACCTTGGCAGAGCCAGCGGGAGGGTTGGACATTGCCACCTCGCGGTCTCGGACGAGCCCGCGGAGCTGTTGCACAGTGCAGGCATTGAGCCTATCGCGCACACCGTCGACTGCGACAGCAGCGGCGTTATCGACATTGACGTCCGCGTCGGCGACCGGAGCAGCAGTGGCGGTCTGGCGGGCTCGGACCAGCTCGTCGAGCTCCTCGCTGGTCATTCCTCGAACTTTCTTGCGGCCTTTGGATGCGACAACGGTCTCGCTGGCGTCGGCCGCTCGCGAGGCCTTGTCGCTGGTAGTGGACTTGCGCTTTGTCGTGGTGCAGCCTCCAGCAGCGGCCGCGGCCGCAACGGTGCCGGCAAGGAGGGCCTTAGCCCTGGCTGCTGCTGCGCGGATGGGACGACCGGCGGCAGTGGAAGCGGCAGCAGGAACTGCAACGGTGGGGTTCGGTGAGGCCGTTGGCCCGGCTCGAGCGGCTGCACCTCGTCCGCGGCGGGCGGTGGTGGTGGCGGCGGTGCTGGTGGCGGGCGGTTGAGCACGGGCTCTGGACCGCGTAACTCGAGGCATGGTGCAATAATGGTGCGCGCTTTGAGAAGAACAGACTTTTTTATTTTGTCTCTTGAATTGAATGCAAAAAGAGCAAAAAATGAAGAAAGAAAGGGAGGGAACAAACAAACATGTGGGGAGGAGGAAAGATGACTCGAATGAATGAATGAATGAATGAATGAATGAATGAAAATGAATTGAAAGTGGGGAAGACAAAAGACAACAGAAAAAGCAAAATTTCGCGTGACGCGCCTAACGTTGTTGGATTGGGAAGGAGACAGAATGAAACACAAGCAGTCGGTTTGTCAAGCTTGTCTGCTTTCACTCACTCACTCACTAGGTGGTGGTGGGGCGAGCGAGTGACGAACGCTCAAATGCATGCATGGTCGTCAATCCGATCAATCAATCAATCCAATCAATCAACCCTGTGCTGGACTTTGGTTAATTACCGCGGCCTGCCTCCAAAGCTTCTCTCACACTCTCTCCCTCGTCATAGCTCACCTGCCCCCCCCCCCCCCCCCCCCCCCCCCCATCTTCCAGTGCCTATTTGCCTCCCTGCTTCTTTTTTGCTTATGTGTAAGCATTCGCCTCTTTGCCTCGACGAAAACTTTGCAGCGATTCCTGCTTTTTGTTGTTTTTTTTTTCTTTCTTTATACATTTTGCTTGCGTCCGTTCCCCACCATTTCGGTATAGAAGTGAACAACGACATCAAATAGTATAAAAATGTAGACCTTCATGCCACTGTCATGTCCAACAAATCACAGTAAACGTTTGCAAAATCGAAAGACCCGAACGAACAAAAGAAACAGGGAAGGCAACGCAAAAGTTCCTTTTTCTTTCTTCCTTTATTTTTTTCGTAGCAAGAACTGCTTTGGTCCTTCTGTTCTTTCAAACAAACAAAACGGCGCGTTTGCGGTCCCAACGAGGATGGGAAACCAACTGTTGCATTTTCACGAAATCGAAAAACCATCAAAGCCGACAATAAAAAAATGAAAGTATGGGTTGCGGCGTGGGGGGGCAAGCAGGAGACGGAAAGTTACAAACAGTTCGAACGAGGAAGGGGGCAGCCTGGACGCTGAAGAGAAGGGGCCGAGGAGAGGAGAAGCGAGGAGGGACGAACGGGATTTTGAAACAAAAGAATAATAATAGTGGAACCTTAAACGACGTTGTTCGCTGAACGCGAAAATAATAGGGGTGGAGATCGAGGTGGGCCAGTGGGCGAGCGGGGACCAAAAACAGGCCATTAAGTGGCGGGGAAGGAAGGGAGGGAAGAAAAATGGGTAGGTTGGAAGTGTGATGGAGGAAAGAAAACATGATAATTCCAAACTAGCAACCACCCCCTCCTCCTCCGCCATCAAGCAGTAGAAAAACAATAACTTACTAAAATAATGCAAACGCAGGGACAAGGGGGTGCAAAACCAAACAAAAGAACAGAAAAAAAAGTGGGTGGGGACAAGCAATTGGTAAAGAACCAAACAGAGGGGCGTTACTGCCTGGACGCATGAGACTCACTGTCCCCGTCTTCTCCAGTTTGGTGCAAAGGTGAAATAAACAGATGGGCAAGGGGAAGGGAAGGGGAAGCAGGAACGAAATCGAAACCAGAGCCGCAACCGCAGTTCAACATTAGCCGGTGGGCGGAGGAGAGACAAAGGAAAAAGAAAGGGCAAGAACCATTATATAAAGTTTACCAAGAGCGCCGCTCCGTGGCCCCCAAAGCTGTCGCATCACAACTGAGTTGGGTGGGGTTGGGTGGAATGCCACGAGATGAAACACACAGCAAAACGGGGGGAAAATCATAAACGATTCCAAGGCTCACGACCGGGGGCCACCGCCGCTCCCACCAACGTCCTCGTTCTGCGCGGCAGCCATAATCAAGAGATCCAGCCCGCCGACAATACCGCGGCTCCTCTGCGGCGGTGGCGGCGGCGGCGGCAGCAACTGCTGCTGTTGTTGCTGCTGTTGCAACTGCTGACGCGACCTGACGACCGACAGCGGCGGGTGTGTAGTGGTCGCCGGCAGTGCGACGGTGCGGCCCGCAACAGCGGCGGCAGCGGCGGCGGCGCGCTGCTGTAGGAACGGTGTGCCCGGCGGTGTCTCGCCGGGGGTCAGCACGCCGCCCGGCGGGAGGAGGAGCGGCTGGTTGTCGTTGTGGCTGTGGTTTTGTTGTTGTTGCTGGTGCTGGCGCAGGACGGTTGTCGGGTGCGGCGCCGACGCTGTGGCGGCGGTTGCGGCCGCCTGTGACGGGCGGCGGGCGGGCGGCGAGGCGCTCGTGGGAGGCGTGCGGCGCCGGCGCGGTGAAGGTGATGCTCGGGACTGCGGGCGGTGGTGGCGCCAGCGGCGGCGGCGGGGTGGCGCCGACGGGTGGTGGCGGTGCCGGCGACGTCGTCGCCGCCGTTGGTTCGGCGGCCGGCGCGGTTGGCTCGGTCCGTGCCTCTGATGACTGGGATGGATCGAGCCGAGACGAAGGGGTCGCTCCTTCCTGCGCCGACTTTCCTTTTGCGCTGGCTGCGGTCGCGTCCGGTGCGAGCGGGGGCACGCCAGACCTCGCAACGCGGGTTGTCGGTATGATCGCGGACCCTGACGCCCGCCGGGCGTGAAGCGCGGATGGCGTCACTGGGTAGTACACAATGTAGTACGGCGCACTGCCAGTGGCTCCGGGGGGTGGTCGGGCCAGTGGGGGTAATCCAGGGAGTGCGCCAACGGGAAGGTATCCAATCGGTACCCGGACGGGTCGCTTGACAGCGCTAGAGTTGATGTTGGTGGTGCTGCTGGTGCTACTGCTGCCATCAGCAGCGCTTTGCTTGGAAATCGACGCCTCCGTTTCGGCCGCTCTGCTTGCGTCAGCAGATCCTGAAGGTGATTCGGCAATCAACGACGTCTCGGCCATGTCCGCATCCTTTGGTTGCAGAGCAGTACTCCCTCCGTCAACATTTTCCGTCACTTCCATGCTGCCTTCTGACGCGGCTGTTTCCAGTGATTCAGTGGAGGCAGCCAGCGACTCTGAACGTTTCCGCTTCAGCGAATGACCGTTCGTCACGGACTTCGCTGCTACCGATGCCGAATCACACGTGCTCTTCGTCTCCACGGCTGCAGACGTCTCCTGTGCCGACTCTGCCATGCGCCGCCGCCGTCGCCGGCGCCGAGGCCGCTGCTCGCGCAGAAGCGGCAGCCTCCCGACCCTTCTGCACGGCAGCCATCCCAGGTGCCACCGCAAACACCCGCTTCGGCGTGCCGACGGGGGTCAACGGCGGCGCCGCGACGGCGAGGAGCAGGCCGTTGCCCATGGCCGCGACGGCCTGGGGCGGCGGCGGCAGCACGATTTTCGCCAGCGCGAGCCGCTTGCGGGACGCCGCCGCTGCCGCTGCCCCGCCGCCGCTGTGCGCAGCCGCCGTGACACCAACCATCTGCGCCGCATCCTTCCCCGAAGGAATCAGGACGGCCAGCGTGCCGTCTCCGCCGCCGCCGCCCGCCGCAGCGGCGTACTGCTGGTGATCTGGGTGCAAGGCCATGGGCGCGATCCCGCCCATCCCGCCGTCGTCCAGGTCGGCGCCGTCACCGACGCCGTCGCCGTCAAAGTGGCCAAAGTAGTGCATGCCTTGGTACATGTGGTGTGCGCCCTGGTGTCCGCCGCCGACGCCGACCCCGCCGCCGAGGTCGGCGCCCGAGCCGGGGGGAAACGGCGAGGCAAACATGTGAGGCGGTGGGTCGTAGTGTTGCGCCGGCTTGGAGCCGTAGGCGTGGATGCAGGCGCCGCACATGCTGTGTTGTGTGGTGCGGGGGCGCGAGAGGGGAGGGAGGGGTCAGTTACATCGACGCCCCGGCAACGGAGAATATAAGAAAAAAAAAGACATTCTATAGCACGCCACCCTTACCTCTGGCCCGAGACCAACATGAACACATCCGTATCGGCCCCGCACACGGAGCAGAACGCAATGTACTCGTCCTGCGACAAGTCGCGGTACGCCGCGTCGGCAAACTCGACGGCGTCTCGTGGGTCCAGCATCCGCATCTCCCCGCCTCCGCCGGCGGCCGCCCCCATCGCGGGGTTCACGACGCCGGCGTGTCCGAGTGCATACGCATCTTCTTCCGCTGCGGCGGCCGCGGCAGTGTCCTCGTCGATCTGCAGCCGCCGCGCGTCGCGTGCGGCGCCGCCGTTGCCTGTTGCTGGTGGCGGCGGCGGCGGTGGCGGCGCCCCGGGTCGGGAGCGCCGTGTAGTGGAGGGCGTACGGGACGAGCTCGGGCAGCCCGCCGTCTGGGCCCAACTCGACGGGCGGCTCAATGCCTGCAGCGTCGTCGGCGGCGTGGGCGGCGTACGCGTACAGGTCGTGGTGGTGCAGGTCTGCGACGTGTCGGCGCGGTCCATTCGCCGCCGCACGAGGGTGCGCGGCGTGAGCGTGGTGCTGGAAGAGGAGGTGGTGGTGGTGCTGGTGGTGGGCGTCAGCGTCCGTGTGGTCGTCGCCGTAAGAGTATGGGTACCGCTGCTGCTGGGGGTGATGGTGCACGTGGTGCACGTGGTGGCGGTCGTCGTCGTCGCCGACCTCGTCGTCGTAGACGTGGATCGACGCCCCGGCGGCGGCGCCGGCGACCTCGTCAAACTCGTGCGGCAGCATGTCCGTGTGGAGGGCGTCGGCGCTGTCGACGAGGTCCGCGTCCGCGTAGACTGACGCGTCGATGGGCAGGGCGGGGTCAAGCGACGACTCGGACAGCCGCGCCATCTCCTGGGCTTGCATGTACGGATCGTAGTGCTGGAGACTGTCGGAGGCTGGTGCTTCCGGGAAGCGCCTTGCGGAGCGGCGCGTTGCCGCGTGAGAGGCAGATCCGGCGGTCGCGGCGGGCGTGTAGTCGGGATCGTCCTCACGGTTTTGTTGTGTCTGACCGTCGGCCTCGGACTCTACAACTGCCGTTCGGTTGGTGCGGGGCCGGCCACGACGGGCGCCACTTCCACTCTGGTTACATTCGTTCATTTTTGCCATCCTTTGCTCTTGGTCTGTAGTGCTTCACGGGAGCCCGGACGGGAGTGCAATCTTTACATTTTGTTCGAATCTTGCGGTGGGCGCAAAGAGAATTTGTCACCTGGCCCTCGTCAAAGCACTGGATGTCGAAAGGTATTGAAAGGGTTTTAGTTCGCGGATAGAAACCGAAACCACGATGAATAGGAGAAATAACTTACAGGTCGGCACTAAAAGAAGGTTCGAGTTCGTACAGAGGTGATAGAAGTTAGATCAGTGCTTTCAGCTTAATGCTCTAATCGTCACTACAAATACAAAAACTTGACAACATCAGTTTACTTACAGCGTATCGCTGTCGCCTGGTTGTTCAATTGGATGAATTAGATGAAACGCGTCAATTTAATGTTCAATGGCTAATAAAACAAGCGCTGTGTCCTGACCGATGGCGGCAAATGGTGCTTCCTCCGGTTCCTTCGTCGAAGCAACGGACGCACTATGTAAATAGCAACACAAGGGCGTGTCAGAAACTGCATCGTCCAAACGGTCACGGTCTCACCTGGCTTCGTCTTTTGTTATGGTGGCAGATAGACGACAGCTGCATGTACGGCCGCGAACGCTTCGATTGCGAGTTTCGCTGAGCAGAGCCGCCCGCGCTGCTGGCCGCGCCATCGGTTTGGTCGCCCTGCTCGTCCTTGACGCCAGAATCGCCCTGGTGGCTGCCGTACCCCTGCTCGCTCATGGCGCTTTGGTCGTGGTAGTGTCCCGGGTCGTCGGAGTAGGCCTGGTGCTGCTGCTGCTGCTGCTGGCGGTAGTACTGGAGGTGGGCTTCAACGTGCTCCCACCCTTCCCCCGCGGCGCCCGGCTGGTAAACCGCGTCCATATCGCCGCTCACTCCGGCAGGGGTCACCGGCCATGTCGGGGTTCACGAGCACCATCATCTGCCTGCCGACGGCGAACCCTTCGTCGACGACAACGTCCAGTTCGTCCTCGGGCGGCTCGGGTTTTGGCTGGACCGCGCCTGGGGCGGCGGCGGCGGCGTCGGCGACAGGATGGCGGCCCAGGGGTGCGGGGTTTCCGGCGCGAGGCGGGTGCGGGGGCGGCACCGGGGGGCAGCGGGTTTTTGCGCGGGCGACCGGGCCCGCGGGGCCGCGCGGGTGGCTGCAGAGGCGGGGGCGGGGCACGGTCGGCTGACAATGAGGGGACGGAGGCGGGGGAGGATGTGGAGCCGAGGGCAGTGGCGGCGGCGGTGGCAGCGCCGGGTGGCCGTGGGTGCTCTGGTGGATGGTAGGGCGTGTCGCTGCACTCGGCGGCGGCGGCGAGGGCGGGGCTTGACATGGGGGGGTCAAGAATTGTCCCAGCCAGATCAAGTCGGCAGCGGGAATGGGGTGTGGGTCCAGTCCTCGTCTCGTTTCGCGCCGAACAGAATATACTACGGATGGGGAGAAACAATGAGAAACGAAGGAGGTGACGACGAAGTAGTCAGCGACGGTTGAGATGATGTCCGCGAGGTGGGGAGTAGTAGCAGTACCGGCGGAACCGGTCGCTCTGGTGTTTTGAGTGGTGGTTGTGGTGGTTGGGAGGGATGCAATAAAAAAAGCACCAAACCTGATCTGAGATCTTTCCCTCTTAGTTGGATATCTGGCGTCGCGCCGGGCCCCCCGACAACCCTCAACCAGCTTGTTGCGCGACAATTGGCGTACCGATATGCGTGATGCGTCTGCGGGAATATAGGTTTCTGTAAGCATCAATGGAGCCAGCTGTTTCAGACCCCGACAATCTCACTCCTCGGTGTGCAGAGGTTGTCGTCTGCCCACCACAGAACCAGTGCCCACCAACACTGTTTTCTTTTCTTTTTTTTTTTTTTTTGCCCCCCTGTGCAAGCGACAGCAACCGGAGGAGACATGGTGCTGCTCCCAGGGGGTGTAGAGTCTCCTCCCAAGGGCTGTTGGCTTAGTCGCAGTTAATCGACTCAGGATAAGGCTTGCGATCAGCCAAGGGGAAGAGTGGGATGAGGGTCGCGAAAGAGGTTGGGTGGATCTTGGGTGAAGGAGGGGGAGAGAAGGTTGAACTTTCGCCGCGCTCACGCGCCCAACGCTGCACGCCTTAGTGCCTGCAAGCCCGCCTATCTCGATTACCTCGCAGGTTTCGCCCTGGTGGGTTGTAGTGGTGCTCAGAGCGGGTGGCGACGGAGTCTGAAAAACGCGACAGCCAAGAATTGTTGGGCGTTGGGTAGGTGGAATTGTTCGTGTTTGTTCCGGTCTGTCTCCAGGCCTGTCTCTCGCTCTCCCTCTGTCCCTCTGTCTCTGGCTCTGTCTCCATCTCTCTCACTCACTCTTCCTCGTGTTTCCAGTGGGCAATCCTCGTTACCTCCTCCACGAATGCTTTTCACGACCAATTTTAACTCCCGCGCGCCAAGGACATGGACAGCATGTGTGTGTGACAGTGTGCGTGTGCGTGTGTGTGTGTGTGTGTGTGAGTGTGGTATGAGTGTGTGTGTATGAGTGTGTGTGTGTGTGTGTCTGTGTTTCGGTCAAAAAAAAAAAACCCAGAGCAGGGGGGGAGGGTAACTTGCAGCAGGGGAGGATATAAGCGAAAAGAACTTCCCGCACCGCGCACCGGGCAACAACCCGCCGCAAAGAAAGAACGGGTCTTGGTGCAACCGCAGCAGTGAGAAGTGAGCCCCTCGGCGGGGTGCGGTAAACTCCTTTCACCTCGACGGACGGACATGTCAGCAGCCAGCCTCACTCCCTCGTCAAATCCTCCGACGGCCATCGTTAAAAATGAATGAATGGGTGGAAAGAAGGAGAAGGCCGAATTTCATCAATAATATTTGCCGCATCCACGTCCCGAGAGGTACGTCGATCGGTGTACACCCCAACCCCGCTCCGCTCGAGATCCACCGTTGCGTCCAGAAGGCAACTGCCGCCCCACCCCGATCGCCGTCCTTTCGCCCTCCCCCCGTCGCAACCCGCGGGGTGGGGGCTACGCAAGCCCGCAGGGAGCGATGAACCACTTAAACCAATTATTCTGACATCTCTTGTATTAGTGGGACTCACACCCTCACAATGTACTGAACCTAGTTACTGACCCTGTCGCGACACCCCGCCCCCCTCATCCCGCACACCGACCATGGCCACACTCCCCCGCAACCGCCGCACCTCCTCCGTTCCCTGTTTTCGCTAACAGCGTCTTTTACATCACTCCTCAAACCCAGGTCATTTTACCCTGCAGGGCTCGCTCTTTCTTCGTCCTTCTTTCCTTCGTGTCACTCTTTTATTATTTCCTTCCCAGGGGGGTTCCAGTTTCGGCCGCAATACATGTCTATTTGTATACTCACGCGATCGTGTTCCGCTGCTGTATTTTGTATTTTGGTTTTGTTGGGTTGGACAAATTGCGGATCAAATGTTCCAGAAGAGAGAGATCCAGATAGACACGTTGTCCTTTCGCGCCTCTGTGGTGGAGTTGTGTGGAGGTAGTCTCGTGCCAAGCCGCCATTGAGTGTTGCTGGGTGGTGGTGATGGGCCAAGAATGCAAAAATGGGGGGGGGTGGTCGTTGTTTGTATTCTACCGTTCAATTAGCAGTCGTGCAGCAAAAGACGCAATCCGCATTGGCTGTCGAACAAAGACAGACAGACAGACACATCCGAGACAGGCGCGTGGGTGGATTGGACCGCGAGAGTGACGCGACGGAAAATGGAAAATAGACACAACCGACCCAGCCCTATAAAGACGAGCCCGCCTCAGCCCATCCCACGGCATTGATATCATCATCACAGTTAGATCTTGGAACCGCACCACCACACCCACACCCACACACACCAACACCACCTACCGCACGCAACCCGCACACCACATGTCTTCTTCCCAACGACGACAGCACCGCCGCCGCCGCCAGCAGCCCTCCTCCTCGCCGCGCGCTTCCCGCACATCCCTCGCCGCACTCGCCGCCGGCGCCGTCCTCGTCTCCCTCGCGATCCTCTCCTCCCCGCACCCCTCGGCGGCCTCCCCTCTCCCCGCCCCCGCCAAGCCGCCGCACCGCGCGCAAGCGGCCGTCGCCCCTGCCGCCGACGCGGCCGACATCCGCGCCGAGGCGCTAGACTTTATCGAGCGCGCGCAGGCCGTGGTCGAGGAGTACGCGGCGCAGGCCGGGATCGATGTTGACGGCGCGGGCGACGACGGCGGCGATAGCGAGGAGACGGAGGAGGAGAAGAAGGAGAGGGAGAAGAGGGAGAGGAGGAAGAAGAAGAAGTGCGAGAAGAAGCATGAGTTGTTTGGGATGTTTCAGTAAGTGCTTTTTTTTTTTTCTCGATGAGGTGGGGCGGAGTGTGCGTGAGGACGGAGCAGTCTGCGATGCGTGTGGGCGCACGTAATGCGTGCGTGTGTGTGGGCATGCGTGCAGGCGAGCACGTGGCAGCCCTACGCGCCTGTTCACATGCGTAAAGCATATGTTTTCGTTCGATCGGTGTGCACCGGCCGGCGCTTTTTGCTGTTAGTCTAACCCGATCCTCTCTCTGTTTCTCTTTCCTCCTCCACCTCCAGCGCGTACGTACTGTCCTTCATTCCAACGACCATATTTCTTATAACTCACTCACTAATCCTTTCTTTCTGGTTTGTCTCCTCTTCCGTCCGTCCCCGCTCGCAGTATTGGAAACTTTTTCAGGTTTGTCAAAAGATGTACGCTCCTGCTCGTCCGATGATTCTCACCGTCTTCACATTATCTAATCCTGCAGGAGCAAAAAGTCAGACGACTGCTAGATATGGAATGGAATGTTTCCAAAAATACAAAGTTTCAGTCCCCCACCCCGGCTTTGCAGTTTTTCTCGCGCGACGGGAGGGCGACTTGTTTCCGACAATGTACTCGCTTTTCCTTGTCCATCACTTCTGTCCTTATGTTCCTTTTCCTTTCGCCTCGCCTTCCAATCTCCACTCGTACCATTTTCCTTCGCCCCCTTCCCCCGTCACCGGCTTTTTTTCCTTTTCGCATGACCCGTGTATGAGCTCTGCTTTCAAGGACGGAAGAGAAAGAAAAAAAAAATGCACTTAACGGCTCTGCTGTAGTGAGAGGGAGTGTGGTGTGCTTGCGACTTGAAGTTTTCACTGGAATGATGCCCCCGACCGATGTAATGTTCCACGAATGGGTTCGCGGTTTCTGCTTCCTGACTCTGTTGGCGGCAGGGGGTGTGTGGTTCGCATCGGAGTATTAAGAAGAAAACAGGGGGAAAAATGAAAACGGGGAGTTGAGCTCGATCTGTCTTCACGCTGCGTTGCTGTTACAGCTGTCAAGCACAAGCTAAAGAGAAAAGAAAAGGCATGGAGTGTCTTGTTCGCGCCGTTTGTGTGTGGCACCGCTTTTTTCAGCTTTTTTCAGCTTTTTTCAGCTTTTTTTCTCCGTGAAGACAGGTGGTCGCTCTGTCCCTGTCTTTTTGGTTGGGTCGCAGTCACTTATAGGCCACGAATTGAGGGGAGGGTGGACTGCTTGGGTTGCGTGTGTGTCTGCCTGTCTTGGGGCCTTCCTTCTTCTTTCTCGGAACAAACAAACAAGCCAGCCTTTTCTCTTTTTTTGCGCTCTTTCCTTCGCTGTCTGTCTGTCTGTCTGTCTGTCTGTCTGTCTGTCTCCCTCCTCCCGCTCCCGAGAGACAGCAGCCACCCAAAGTCCAAGATTGAAAAGGCCAGCAACTTCTGGGCCGCACTTTTCGAAGAAGGAGACAAAAAAACAAGCAACGCAACCACACCCCCCCACCAAGTCACCGCAACAGCACCAACCAACCACCAGGCACTCACTCCACCACCATGTTCCCCCGCAGCAGCCCCATCCTCCTCCTCCTCGTCCTCCTCGCTGTCTCCACCCTCGCCCTCCTCGTTTCCCTCGCCCCGTCCCCCGCCGCCGCCGTCCCGATCCCCGCCCCCAAGAAGGCCGCCGGCCACGGCCACCGCCTCGCCGCCGCCGTCGCCCCTGAGGCCGCAGACGTCGAAGACGTCCGCGCTGAGGCCCTGGACTTCATCGACCGGGCGCAGGCGGTCGTCGAGGAGTACGCCGATGCGGCGGGCATCGACGTGGACGCCGCCGACGACGACGACGACGACGACTGCAAGGAAAAGAAGAAGCACGGGATCAGGGGCTTCTTCCAGTTGAGTCCGCTGGGAGGGTGTGTGTGTGTGTGTGTGTGTGTCTGTGTGTGTGTGTACTTTGAGGTCGATGTGATTGCAGCTTGCTAATCCTTTGCATCCACTCCACCCCTCCCCATTGCATCCTGATGACAGGGGGTATGATGTCTTTTTGCGACGCTGAGATCCATTTGCTTCGTTGAGCTAACATGCGGCACACTTGCACTCATCCGTTTCTCTGATCCCCTCTCCCCCATCGTAACTTTTCCACTGTTTGGATCTGTCTTTCACGCTTCACCGCCGACAAAACGCGCTGTGTCGGATCTGTCCAGGATCGGCCGGTTCTTCAAGTAAGCAGTTTTCCTCGTTTGGTTTTGGAATTCGTCCGTTCTAAACCGACTTCTTGTTGATTTGATGAACGAAAAGGGGCAAGAGGCAACTCAAGTGCTAGACGCTCCCACCAAAATCAGGCTCGACGGGATGAACGTCTGCCTGTCGGGCCTTGGCTGTTCTTTCCGTTTTTGTCATGTCCCGTCCCCCCGTCCCCACTCGCCTTACTTTGCTTTTCCATTTTTTTTCTCTTTATTTTTTCGTCCGTTTCTTACAACGCACTTGTATTTTTTTCATTTCCCTCTGCGTTCCGGTGAAAAAAAAAAAGCCACTTTGTTGGCCTTCAATCAGTCTCTTTCAAGAGCTTTTTTCGATTAACACGAAACTGTTTACGAGGAGCGCAGAGCGAGGCGCATGCAAGGGAGCAGATTGTGTCTATGGGGGCGGTGGCCATATTCCCAATTTTTTTTTATTTTTTTTCGCTTACAAGGCGCGAAGCCCCGAGTTCGCTTTCCTGCTCTGTCCCCCGACCAACTCTTTCTGAGCAAACCGGGGAACGCCCCGCCCTCTTACCCCTTCTTCTTGTGAAAGGCGCGTACGACGTGGTTCGCAAAACAAGTTAAGGGGTTGGCCAATTGTTGTTGTTTTCCGAGTGGGGTTCGGGTGTGGCTTGGTCGCAGGCGGCTCTCTGTTTTCGGAGGGGGGCAGTGTCTTTGTTTTTTTTTTATTGTTTTTTTTTTTCCCATGTCGGTGGAGCAGGCGTGGGGAAGGCGGATGGAGTTGTAAATATTTGAAAAAGAGGGCGGCACTTCGTCTCATGGAGGGAGGCTGGGTCGTGCCGCCACGACGACGACGAACCACAGGCAATAAATAAAGTGAATGCCACGCGCGCCCAAAAATAAATAAATAACATCGAAGCAAACAAACAAAAAAACAAACAAACAAGCGAGCGAGCACAACAAAGAAATTTACGTACGAGCGTGCATGCTGGGACAAGAGCTTGAAGGTGAACAAATTTAACAAAAAAAAAAAAAAATTCTACAGTATAAGAAAAAAAAGAAGGAGAATAATGGAACGAGAGAAAAGAAAAATGCATATTATTATCGAATGGGGCGATGGACAGGCGGATAGACAGAAAGACAGAAAGATAGGCAGAGAGAGACAGCGGTTCAGCCGCAGCGGACGAGTCATGGAGGTTGAATACAGTTGCACTGCAGCCGAACGCTGAAGGGGTCGCCGCCAACACTACTGCGGTGACAGCAACCAGAACGAGGAGGAGCAGCAGAAGCAGCGGCGGCGGCGGCGGCGGCGTCGGCGTCCGGAAGAGTGGGAGCGGTGGGAGAATGAGTGAAAGGAAGGAGAAGCGAGGGGGGAGAGCCGGATGAGCCTGTGTGACGAGAGCAACAACAACAACAACAACAACAAAATTCTTTCGACGCAAAAAAATGAAAGACGGTGGCGGCAACGGCGGCTCCGGCGGCGTCGTCGGCCGTCGCGGTGGCGGCGGCGGTGGCGGCGTCCGCCGTACCGGTTCGCAGAGGACCACTAGCAACAATAACAATGTCACCAATAGCAGCAATAGCCGCAAGAGCAGCAGCAGCAGCAGCAGCGACGACGGTGATGACGCCGGCAAGAAGGTGGAACCACCCCAAGACGACGGTGGCGGCGGCGGGGGCGGCACGGGGGATACCCAGCTGGAGCTGTTCCAAGTTGTCCCCCACAGCCAGGCCCCAGACTCTGACCTTGGCTACACGGCCGCTCTTGATGCCTCTTCTCCTTCGTCTCCAGCGCGATTAGTCGCTGCCACCCCCGCATCCCGCGATCCTGCTTCTCGGCGGTACCCGCGCAGGAGCTCGGCCGGCGGCGCCTACGGACACAAAGTGGTGGGTGCCAAAGAGGAAGAAGAGGACGAAGAAGACGAGAGCGACGCCGCCCAACCGGTCGGTGGCGCTCTGTCTGGACACACAAACCACCACCCACCCCCCCACCCCCACCCTCTGCCCGACCAGCAGAGCGAGCAAGGGTTTGTCTACTACACACCGTACATGCCGCAGCACCAGCCGGAGCAGCCGGAGCAGCAACAGGGGCACCACCACCATCAGGTCGCTTACGAGGAGGATTCTGGGGGGCTGACCACCCACGACAACGTGGCACCCGGAGACGCAGCCACCGATGACTCTGCTCAAGACCGGCGCACACGAGCCGGCGGGACAAACAAACCAGTGAGCTTGACCTCCTTTCCCCGCCACGCCCCACCGCCGAGACAATACATATCTTTCACCAATTCTCCCCACCACCTCAACCTCCATGTCACTTCTCTCGAGCTCACATATTTTTCCTCTTTCAACAGAGCCGGCGGCCACGGACAGATAAGATTGAAAACTGCAAAACTTTGCACGCTTGCTCTATTTGCGACCACGTTTTTCTTCGAAAGCAGGTTTGTCCACTTCACTGATGTGCACAACCCTACACTGCTTCCAGATTTGACACTGATTCCTCTTTCGTCCAGGATCTTCGTCGTCACCAGACCACTCACACAAGAGTTCGCGCCTACTTTTGTGATGTTTGCGGGACAGAGTTTACTCGACAGGACGCAAAATACAGACATCTTCGAGCCAAACGCTGCTCAAGCGCACGAAACGTTCGGCGTGCAGCGGACATGGGAATATCAACTCCCATCGATAGCGATGGCAGAGTCAACAACGATACCGGCGAGAATCCCGGCAGTGATGGTGAAGGGCATGACAGCGACGGGTCTGACGATTCGGAGGGGAACGACGAAGGCAGGAACGGTGGAAACGAGTCTCAGCAGGAGATGGTCACCATCAGTGCTGCAGCGACAGCCTCTATTGAGGCTGACGAACAGCCAAAGACCAGTGCGAAAAAGCGCAGAAAGAGTGGACCATCTCGCACATCACCTCGAGCTTCGCCCGCACCAACTCCACATGTAAAAAAGAGACAGCAGCGTGCCTCTGCGGTTGCTGCTGCAATGGCGTTGGTTGGTGCAGATGCATCGTCTGGTGACGAAGACGCCAATGCCACGGACTCTGCATCAATGGCGTCGGCTGCTGCCCCGCCGAAGCGTCAGAAATCCGGAAAAGGTCGTTCCAACGAGGGGGCAGCAGGATCTCCAAACTACACATCCGTCATGTCGATTATTCCACCAGTCGCGTCCCCGGTTCAACCCTCGCCAGTGCCTCTGCCCTCGACGGTCCCCTACCAGGCAGTGCATTCGAGCGACATGCAGCAAGTCCAGCACCAGCAGCAGCAGCATCAGCCCCACCATTCCTCGCACTACCAGCAGCCGGCACAATACCCAACCAATCCGCAACCTGCTTCAGCCCACCAGCAGACTTACCATCATCCGAGCCCTGTTTACGTGCAGGGTCAAGGTCCGCATCATTATCCAGGAACCATGCCACCCCCGATGTACTACACCTCTCCCAGCCCTTACCCTCCGTACCATGTATACCACGGCGGATATCCACCGTACGGGCATCAGCCTCCGCCTCAGAGTATGCATCCACACTACGTTCAAGGTCCGCCCCCGCCGCACGGGCAGGGAGCACCTTATGGGCAAATGCATGGTGCACCCCCGGGTAGTGTCATTCAGTTCCAACAGGTGCCGGCACCTGGAGCAAGGTACTGCTTTATTTTGATTGTGCTAGCTGTTTTTTTTCCCCAGCCATTTTGCTGACTCTGACCTTTACCTTTCAATGTTTCACTCGTACATAACTGCCACTCTTTAAGCAGTCCCACTACCAACGCAAGTCAATCCACCGTGACGACCTCAACAACCGCACCCCCGCCGCACGGCTACTACTACTCATATCACCCGCCACCGCCACCCCACGCACCCCAGCACCAACCACAGCAGTATGCACCATACCCGCCGCCGCCCCCGCAGCAGCACATGAGTTACCACCCAGGTTACGGGGCCCCGCCGCAACAGCCGCAGTCGCAGCAGCAGGGTGCGTCGCCCACTGCGATGCGGGTCCAAGGGGTGCCCGTCATGGCCCACCACGGCCAGCCACAGCAACACGCCTCGTACCAGCCCCAGCTTCCCCAACAAGCGTCCGCGCAGGAACAGCACGAGGCGCCTCCTGCGGAAGCGCTCCCAGACGGCGGGGACGGCGGGGCGAAGAGGAACGATGAAGTCGGCGGCAGCGGAGGCGGTTGAAGAAATGGAAATGCACCAGCAGAAAAAAAATGAACGACCGTGGCTGCACAGGTTTACTTAAAAGGCTTAACAAGCTCGCGCCCCTTTCCGTTCCACGCACCACCGTAGTTCTTTGCGTGTGTTTCTCACAAGTACCAAACCACTGAGCAACTCCTTTTGTTTTTCTTTTTATGCATGCCACCCAGCTTTTCTGCTCTGCGTCCGTACCCTCCCCTCTTTTTTTGTTGTCAGTGAAGTCGTTTTTTTTCCTTATTCCTTAGTGCCTGGCATCCAGCTGCAATTATCTTTGGGTTGATGATGCAATATCCTGTTCAATTCGTGTGCTTCCCCTCCAACTTCCTTACAGCCTGGCTCGCCAGTGGGGCAGGTTTACATCTCTGCAATACCTACTTCCTTTTTTCTGTGTCCCCTTTCAGACCCGACTGCGCTCGTTGACTTGAAGTTAATATGTGGAGCGTGCGGGAAATGAAACAAGAGAATGAAAAAAAAAGCTTCAAATAGATAGCAAGTACTCAAAGTCTGGTTGTTTCTTTCTTTTCTTTTTTTTTTTTTTTTTTTTTTTTGGCAGGCACACGACACGAATTAAATACTTAAGTTCAGTGCACTGATCTGCTGTCCCCGTCTCTCTTCGCGGAATGGTTGAGCCGACGTTGTGTGCCGGGGTAAAAAAAAAACGGGGAAAAGGCATTTTGTTGAGAACGGAGAAAGAGAGAGAGAGAGAGAGAGAGAGAGAGAGAGAGAGAGAGAGAGAGAGAGAGAGAGAGAGAGAGAGAGAGAGAGAGAGAGAGAGAGGGGGAGAGCGACTGGGCGGCGGCCAGCCCCAAACACAATGGGAAGGAAGAAAAAAGAAGAACCCTCCCACACACGCGCACACACATCCACACACTTTTGGAAATGAAAATTGGGGGTGGTGACGCGCGGTAGGTCCTTCTCGATAGGCTCTGTCGCTCCCTCTCTGTCTCGCATTTCTATCTCTCTATCTAAACCTCTCTCTCAGTCTCTCTCTCCCTCTCTCTCTCAACCCGCCACTTCAAACACCCTATTTTGAAACTCCGCCCCACCCTCCGTCGAGAGAGGTGCTGAGGTTGCGAACTGACCGCGAAAAGACGAAAAATAAGAATAGGAAAAGCAGTACAAGAAAAAAATTAAAGAACAGAAATACTCTGCGCACACAGGTGGGGAAGGGGCGACCTGGCGGGTGAGTGGGTGCGTGTGTTTGATCGCTGAGTGGGCACGGTTCTCGGGAGGCCGGCGGGCTGGCGAGTGGGTAGAAGCCCCCTGCGGCACGTGGGTGGAAGGGTGGCCCAGTGAGGCAGCGTTGCCCCTCGCCGCCTCTCGCCGTGGTGCACGAGCGATCGATGGGGTTGCGTGCAGGGCCAGTCGCGCTCGGTGGCGCTGATCTTTGGAAACCCACCCGAGTCCCCAACCCAACCCACCAACCAACCCCCACTCCTCAATCGACGACATAACCTCCGTGGTGATGGAGAACTACGCCTGGTTTTTGCGCCTTCAGGTTCTTGCAACAACCCCCCCCCACCCCCCCCCCCCCCCCCCCCCCCCCCTACCAACTATCTATCCTCTCTCATCCTTGTGTTGCCAACACCTGCAGCCAAAAACCCCAACTCCTGACTGACATACACCCGCTCACTTTCTCCCGCTCTTCGCCCATGATCGATCGCAAAAGAATAAGCAGCGCCACACGAAGAGAGGGTAGTGAGCCCGTCACAATCGACCGCAAGCTTTTACCCCCTTCTTTCCAGTTTACTCTCTTCCAGCGGTGCGGGTATGTTGCGCGTTGCTTGTTTCCAATGATCACTCTGCTGACACTCGTTCTTTATTACATTTACTCGCTCTTCCATCACTGCCAACACGTAGCCACCGCACAATAGAGATCTCCCAACCACTCGTCCTACTCCTTCCCAAACACCAAAACACACCGCCCCCTTCTCAAAAAAAGATAAAGAAAAGAGTAGATAATTCTCTTACAACGACCTGCCGCCAAAGACACAAAACACGAAAAAAAAAGCAAACGAAAAGCAAAAAATAACCAAGCAAGGTCACGGGGACCACCTCCCACACACTCCTAAAGAAAAAAAAAGCCATGAACGTCTTTGCGTGCACGGTCTCGCGGCCGTCGCACTCGTCCCTTTCCCAACCTCAACAGCAGCTGCATCACAACTTGAACAATCATGCCCAACAAAACCCGCACTCCTCGCAGCACCTCCACCAACCCTCCTCCCTCCTCTCCACCCACCACCACCACAACCCGCACCACCACATCTCGCACCGCCAGCCGCCGCCGCCGCCGCCGGCGCAACCCCGCCCCTACCATTCTTCGTCCACCGCCCTGCCTTCATCCTCTTCTTCATCCGCACCACCACCCGCCACCGCGGACCCGAGCGCCGCAGTCCTCGCCGCCGTCGCATCGCTCGCCTCCACCGATTCGTCCTTACTCCTGCTCGCGCCGTCTGCGTCGTCGTCGGCGGCCGCCGGGTTCACGGACGGCGGCAGGGCCCACTCTGCCGCCTCGGAGCGAACGCCGGACGTGTCGGACAGCCAGTCGGAGGACCAAGGGAAGAAGAAGCGCAAGGTCGTTACGAGGAGCCAGTTCTGCGTGCATAATAAAGTCGTGGGGAGGGTGAGTTTGGGGGCGTGTTCTGTGATGTGTTATGTTTTGTTTGATTTCCTCCTTTTTTTTCTTTTCTTTCTTTCTCGCCAAACCTGCACACGCACTCAACGTCCTCTATTGGAAACGCTCTAGTGCGACATCTGCGGTCCTGAGCCTGCCCAGGTCCTTGCGCGGCTCCCGGGAATTTGCCATCACAACAAGCGGAGGTGCCAGGTTGGTGTAGTGTCGATGGATGGCACTTGTGATGTGTAGCAAAACTAAAAGATTCCTCCCAGTGCATACAATGCTATGACGAAGGAACAGGTGGATCGATTATCTGTGAACATAGGCGACAGCGCTATGCGGTGAGCCATTTTTGTTCTATTTGCTTACAGTGGGTGTTAAACGCAGTTTCTGATCCTGCATTTGCTCTTCCCAATCACTTTTTTACTGGTCCGGTATTACTGAAAATAGTGCCCGAAGGTTGGTTCAGACTCAAATGAAATGCTCGCATGTTAATGCAGCCAACTAACTCTCCAAGTAAACCTATTTTAGTGCTTCGACGCCGGCCGAACGACCAACTCGCTCTGCGCGCATCGCATCGTCAAGTTCAAATGCCGAATCTGCACTCCGGTCCCCCACGAGCGCAAGAAATACAAGAAGCGGGAGCGTCCCAACAACCCCAGCGTACCGCGCTCGAAATCCTCCTCAACGGTTGCTGCCAGCACCCCTCTCCCCGAGACACCCGAAAAGGCTGCATCTGTCGGCCCCGCGGCCGTCACCCCTGCCGTCGTTTCCGACGCACGCGTCGCAAACTCCAGCGACGCCATCGAAACAATCGTCATCAAGGAGGAGCCCGAAGACTGCGCGACCCCCAACTACGCGGACGCGAGAAAGGCCGCCGCCGCCGCAAAGAAAAAGACCAAGAGGAAGACACCGCCAAAACCGCAGGCCAAGCCCACGCAAAAAATCAACGGAATGCACCCATCCGGAAAATCGCACCCGTCTCCGCCGCAGCCGGTACGCCCCACACCGCAGTCGCTCCTCATCGCCTGCGACGCCAAGGCCGCCGCGGCCGCGGCCGCTGCGAGCTGCCTCCCGACGCCCGCGCAAGAGTTCCCACCGGGCCTCCCGCACCCTCTCCTCGACCAGCGCACGGACCGCTTGCATCAGCTGCTCCGGCAGCAACACCACCACCGTAACACCGGTAGCAGCGACCCGCTGTCGCTCGACGCCCTCGCCGGCCTGGACGCCGTCGACATTGCCGCGGCGGCGTCGGCGCACGGCGGGTCCACCACCGTCGTCGGCGACGTCGCCACCGCCGCCGCGTCCGCCGCGAGCCTGATGGCGGGCCTCGGCGCGCACGGGCCGGCCGCGTTCGGGCTCACGGGCGGGCGGCCGCCCGCGTCGTCATCGTCGTCGTCGTCTTCATCGACGACCTCGACGTCGACGGCCGCCGCCGCCGCCGCCGCTGCGGCTGCGGCTGCGGCCTTCCGCGCGCTGCACCACCACCCGCTGCTGGGCACCGGGTACGCGGACATTCGCGACTCGGCGGCGCTCGCGGCCGAGGCGAGCCACGGGCGCCTCCAGGGCGGTGTCGTTGGCGACGGGCCGGCGACGGCGGGGCACGGGGATATTATCGATGAGATTGTGGGTGGGCTTGGGAAGCCGTGGAGGTGCGTGGACTGCGGGAGGATCACCTCTGGTGATCCTGGAACCCCGTTCTTGGACCAGATGTAAGGATTTGCTTATTTTGGGTGCACCGTCCCAAATTTGAAACAAAATTTTTTTATTCCAAACGACAAAAGGCGTTGTGAGACCTGCCGTGATTCTATCCTCCCTGACGAACACCGCCGCGCTGCACTGCTGGGCGGTTCCGACCTCTCTGGCTTTCATCCAAGCATACCAATAGACTGCTCCTCTCAAGGATATTTCCAGACAAGTATGCGCGTCAGCGACAACCCGTACAGCCAGCTCGCGGACCCGTTTTACGAGACTGGTCACGACTTTCTCCCCGCCCAGTCGGCCTCCTACATGGAACAAATCGGTGGGGCCATCGGCTTCAACCATGCTGCGGGGTACTGCGGCGGATTGCCGAACGATTTCCAAGAACTTGCAACAGGTAGCGGTTTCTCTGACGGTTATTACCCTGGCTTCAGCAGAAAACACTTTGAGCCAAACAACACGTCTAACCACGGACACCACGCAGCTGCCTTCCACTCGTATGACGGAACTTCGCCCTATGGGCACCAAGCGGCACTTCGCCTCGGCCGCCACGATCAGCCCGCCGCAACCCACTCGCAGTACACCGACTTCCAGGCGCTGGCTCCGACCGCGCTCGAACTCGCGCAACTGCGCTCTCGCTTCGATATGGGAGGCGTCGACATTGACTCGGCGGACTACGTCGTCGACTCTGCGGCCGCGCAGATGTACTGCGACTCCAGCGCCGGCGCCGGCGACGACGGCGACGCACACATGGACCTGCTCGATTTTGGCATCGCGGCCCCACCGCCGCCGCAGCGGCAACAGCACCCATCCGCAACGCCCTTTACCCAGGGCACCCAGGGGTCGTCCGGCCGCGGACAGCAGCAGCACGGCCACCCGCACCCCCACCACCGGCGCCGGCTCCGCACGCACTCGAGCGGCCAGAACGCCGCGCACCACAACCAGGCGCGTGCTGCGCCGTACTCGCTGTTCGGCGGCCACCACCACCACGGCGGCGGCGGCAGCGGCACCAGCAGCCGCCACCGCAGCCGCAACCCGTCGACCTCGGCGCACCTCCTGCACCACCACACCCACCAGCGCCTGCCGTCGCCGCAGCCCGACGCGGCCGGCGGCGCTGCGACCACCGTCCCGCCGTCGCCGACGTTCTCCGCTGTCGCGGGCGGCCTCGTAGTCTCGGCTGGCCCGTCGTCGCGGGCCATCTCGGGCGCCTGCTCGCCGATCACAGAGCTGCTTCGCTTTGACAGTGCAGAGTGCGGGAAGGACGGTGGGTCCTCCGCGGCAAAGGGCGCCGGCCCGGCTGAGACGTCTGGCCGGTTTGGAGGGATGACGGTGTCCACGGCCGAAGGATGGGGAAAGAGTCAAGGTATGCAAGCTTTCCTCCTGAATTTTTTTCGCTGAATGTGTTCCTGACGTCATTTTCATCTTCTCCCCTAAGGAACGGCATCCCACTCAACAGACTTTGAGGACTTTCTCAAGCAACAGTCCCACTCGAACAAGCACTTCCACGAGCGCATGCCCTCGAGCGGATCGTCTGTCGCCTCTCCCATCTCTCCCCTCTTTGCGCAGCCGGCCGCACCCCCCCGCTACACCTCCGCCTCGTCAGAGAAGCAGTTTGCGTACCACCAGGCACGCGGCGGCATGATTGGAGCCTCGGACGCAGCCTCGGATGCAGCCTCGTCGGCGTTCAAGTTCTCCCGCTCAATGACTTGAGGGGATACTACAAGTCGGCCTCTCTTTCGCCCAACCAACGGAACACCCGCTTGAACACATACCGCCCCTCAGGCCTCCCTCTTTATGTTTCTTCAGATTGATACAAGCCTTAATTGTACAAAAGATCGTGGACCCCTCTCCGCCATGTTTTCTTTCTTGCTGTTGATTTTGCAATCGCACTCATAAAATCTCAGCCCCATGTCCCCGTCGTCCCCAGCACGCACAGCATTTCCGGCTTGCTTTATCAGCCCCACCAATCCCCTCTCCAGCCCATCCTTTACTTCTTTTGTCTTGACGTACTTCGACCGCATCCTTTGGACCGATTGCCCTAAATTATACATTGTTGACCAGCCCCGTATGCACACAGACTTGATGATTTTTTTTCCCCCGGCCCAGAAGCCCTTCTCCCTTCTCCATAACACAGCCCGCCCCTTTTTTATTTTGATTGCAGCACTACCTAATTTCCCATTTTGGTACTTTTTTTTTTTTATCCTCCTCTTACTGCTTGGCTATTCATGGCTCTCCTTCGTATAGTTTCCCAGCGCACGGCGCGACGCCCAAACCCACACTCCCCAACCGCCCACACACGACGATTTTTCTTACTTTATATTCTCTTGTTTGAGACCCCCTCCCACTTCATTATTATTATGACTGTCCTTCTCGCACATTTCTGCTCTTGTCCCAGCATCTCCCATTCCTCGCAGAGCGAAGTCCTTCTTTTTTTTTCTTCTGTGATTGCACCTTCTTGCGTGTGAAGCTTTCCCCCACACCTGCGCAATGCCCGCGAACCCCTCCCCAACTTGGCCCGGCGAATGTTTCGAGCGAAAAACAAGCCAGCGCAAAGACGCATAAAGAGAACACCAGTACATAGACTTTGAAAACCAAACACGATTCCTCGTTTTCCTTCAACCCTCTCTAGCTTCGTAGAAAGAGGTTACGGGGCTGAGGCACTTCTCTTTCTTGTTCCTTTTTTCGTGTCTGGTGGTCCTTCTTCGAAGTGCGCACGCCAAACTCGTTTTGCGAGCTATCAACGCGCCCGTCCAACACGCTCGGACAGCCCATACCCACCCACCAATACCCTCTCAGCACCGCTCGTCGCCGCGCAACCAGCTTGCGGCTGTGAAGCCCGTCCTAGTCGGATCCTCTCCAGCGACACTCTGATCGTGCAGCCGTGCCGCCCCATCGCTAGCTGAACGTGTGTTTCACCGAAAGTCGATTTGTGGCGCAGCACCTCGCGACAGTGCTTGGCAAGCCCGCCATCACGCAGACCCCCCAGAGGCGCAAGCGAAAACACCGATGCAGCTCCTATCTTTGGCACAAGAATTGCTAGCGGACGGTCTCGCAAAGTCAGCCCTTCTCGTAACGGGGATAGCGCTGAGCAGCCCTTCCCGCGGAGGGAAGGACGAAGCGCGCCCGGCCAACGACAGCGAGGCGTACACCCTGTTCGGCGACTGCCTCGTGGAGCTGGGCGAAACCCGCCGCGCCATGTCGTACTATGGCAGGGCCATGTCCTCCTCCTCGGTTCAGCTGGGCCGACCCTCGCAGCGCTCCTCGCAACGTGGGTCATCGAAAGAGGACTCGGTAACCAAATTTTGCAAAAGCGCGCTGGCTGCGAAAGAATACAACGCGGCGAAGAGTGTTTTGGAAAGTATTCCGGAACAGTCGAGGACGGTGGCTCAGAACCGGCTGCTTGCAACTGTTTACGAAGCAACTGGCCAAAAAAGGTGATGTGGAGAGTACTGGGAAGTGCACTAATTCTCCAACTGTAATAGCCTTGCATTAAGTTGCTTCAAATGTATTTTAAAGTGCGTGGGGATATCATAACCATTTTACGTTAACCCCTTTCTCTTCACAGAATTCAGCCTTTGGCTGTTGAAGCTATGCTTCCACTTTTAAAAGAGTACTCAATTGAAGAGCTTACAAAGCTCTGTGACAACAAAGCCAAGAGTTGGCTGTACCTTTATCTCAAGGCAAGCAAGTCACTTGCCCATAATCTGTACAAACGTATGCACTTTAGACATAGTTTGCTCTTGCAGCTGACGCCTTCAAAAAAAAAATCCTTACAGAGGCTGCGTCAGACTTTGAACATCTCGAAGCTGAATATCGAAATAACGTTCATCTCTTGACAATGACTGGCACAAGTTACATTAAAGCTGGGTGCCCCTGTCAAGGCAGCCAATATCTCTCCCAGGCAGGTGTTTGAGTACCTGCAAGACATCAGCACCCTGACAAATTTCCAGGTTCGAAAGATAGACCCTGAATCACTTGATGGAATGGACCAATATGCGGGCTATTTGAGCAGTCAGCAGCAGCTGTTCCCTCTTAATGGACTTGTAAATAGCATGATGGAAGTGTCAACCTCTCGCCCTGAAAGCTTGGTGGCTATGGCACACCATTGCTGTGCAAAGCGTGATTATGAAAACGCACTGCGCTTGTTGGATCAAGCTGTATTGCTGGATCCGCGCTTTGCTCCTGCATATACATTGAAAGGTGAGTGTTTGAGGTACTTGGTCAGAAGGGCTTGAACTTACCAGCAATGGCTGTATTATTAATTAAAACAAGGAACCATCTTCTTAAATACAAAGCGCCCAGGGGAGGCCATCCCAGACTTTCAACGGTCACTCCAACTCTGCGATGATATTGCGAGTTTCAAGGGACTCATGGAGAGCTATCTTGCAGTCCAACGCTTGAAAGAAGCTCTTGCAACAGCCCAAGATGCAGTGAAAAAAGTGCCAAGCAATCCTCACGCCTTGGTTCTTGGTGGCATTGTTCTCAGCCATTTTTCAGACTGCAAGGATAAAGTAAGACTTCGATTCGTTTTTTTTTTTTTTTTTTTTTTTTTTTTTTTTAAGAGGGGGTTTGGTTTGCTTTCTCTGACGTTCTGAACGCAGGCAAAATCAGCTTTTGAGAAGGCCCTACTGATTGATCCTGAGTGTTTGGAGGCTTTGTTCGGTTGGTTTTGCTAATTCATGGTAAATCCTCACTCCCCTTCAAGGACTCTGCTCAATTCTCCACAATGACCGAAAATGGAGTGAATCAGCGAAGTTGTAATGATATTGAAACGCCAACTTCAATGCCTCTCTCACTTTTTCCCTGGCATTTCAGATTAGAATCGCACACTAGTCATCACAACAGTGCAGTGTACTGGACGCGACTTGCTGATGTGTATACCATGCAAGAGGATCATGCCAGCGCTTTGGAGAAATACAACCAGGCTTTGGCTCTGAATCCAAATTACGAGCCAGCCTTGCGAGGCTTCGCAAGAGTTGAAAAGCTGGTGGCTGGAGAATGAGATTTGGCGAACATTCGACTTTTTTGGGCAACCAAACTCACTGCAGATGCATTTAGTTTGCGAACTCATTTGTTTCACCTTTCTGAGAGCTGATGTTCTTTCTTATTATTAAATGTCGGTTTTGGGAGGCTGAAACAAGCCATTTAGTTTTTGGGAAGCTCCCTGGAGCACACATCGCAAAAGAAGTTCCAACCTACTCCGTCTTTCCTTGCCAGTTAGTGTTATGGAAGCTCTGGCCAATAAAGGAAGTTGTGACTCGGATTTTTGCGTTCACTACTCGCGCAGACCCTCATGTACGTCTAACTTCGACGAGTGGTTGTAAGAGAAATCAGGTTCTCACCACCGCACAATCGTGAAAACTTACGGCATTATTGATGAGCTTCGTGCACCGATCCTGTGCTTCGGGCGAGTGAGCTGCCAACAGCCGTTCAACGCGGTTGTACGTTGTCCCTTGCAAGTGCTGTCTGTCCCCCAAGGAATTTGAAACTCCGCCTGGTCACTTGTCACCTGCCAACGGCGCAGTGCCGCCAATGGGCACATCGCTCACCGCGCAAAATCAAAAGAAGCCTTGCAAGACCTCGCGAGACGGATCGCCGCGTCCCAAGAAGGGTCGAAAGAGCATTCAGGTGAAACAACAATCCGAGGAGATTGCCAAGAAGCCAACCCCTCAGCAGATCTGCGTGCATTCTCGAGCAGCAGCCTTTGTGAGTCCCATCCCTGGATCTGAGCCCGCAACTGGGGTAAAAGTACAATCATTTGACCTTTGATCCCCGTGACAATCACAGTGTACAGCGTGCCAATCCAACGGCTCCAGCGGCTCTTCTCTATGTGAGCATGCCAAGGTTCGGAGTTATGTAAGTCGATTTCTCGAAACATGCATTGGCTTCCGTTTGTTGACTCGAAGTGAAGTGCCGTCTTTGCGCTCAACAACGGGATGGTTCTCGCCCCAGTGGCGTTGACGGAGCGGCACGAATCGCGAAATGGCTACACCACGACCCACATCGCCATGAGCCTCTTCGTCCGATCTGCCTCCTTTTGAAACCGCCTGTTCCCACGGTCGAAAAGACAGCCCCAAAGGTGAGATTCGCGCCAGAGATGATGCTGTTCGGCGAATGCTCGTTGCCGCTGGGTGAAGACATTCTTGAAGACGTCATCATGGAGGAATGCGACGCGCCAATTGCGGTGGGGGCTTCAGCCATTCCAGAAGAAGAACTTGGTGACACACGGCCCATATCTGCCGCGGCCGAGAACGGGCATCCTCGAGTCCGCGAGCAAATCACGCATTCGCACTCCGACACCTCTTTGTCAATCCAACCACCTTTGACCGAATCTACAGTGTAAGTCTTTATTTTTCTGTCCGCTCGGGAGTGAGATGGTTGATTGCACGACTTTCTGTAGGGCGGAATATTCCACGTCGAACGACATGGTGGATACCCCCCCAATCCTATCACAAGAGCCAACTTTCCCAATCGATAATATATCAAACATCATCAGAAACGCCGAATCCGAAACAGAACAGCTGCAACCAACAGAAGCTGCGACAGCGATTGACTCCGAAGACCCAAAGCCCGCCGAAGTAGAAGAACCAAAAACGGGTCCAAGTTGGCCAACCGCAGACAGTGGTGAAACAGAGAAGGCTATAATTGAGTCTGCCTGCCCCCCGGAGGCCATTAGTAAGACGGGAGAGACCGAACTTGCAGCAGCCACGGAAACTAATCTTGGGAGCATGCCCCCGGCGAGAGAAATGACACGCCCAAACACGACCTACCCATCGACAGTAACAATTGCGATACCGGTGGTGGAAAATAGGAGTTCCATTTCCGTCCAGAATTCAGAAGTTTGGAAAGCCTTACAGGTAGTCGAGAGGGACGCTGCATCGCAGCCGTACGGACAAAAGTCTTTGAACACACCGGCGGTTCTGCCTGGAGCGGTCAATGTTCGTCCTTTCGTTCCCTTCCGATCGGACCCTTTCCCCGCCGCAACAACCCCAACTGCGGAGAGCGTGATGTTCGGCCGTCCACCGCTTCCTCCGGTTCGAGGAGGAGTAGGACTACCAAACGCAGCATCTGGACGTCCTACCCCCCGGCCGCTTCGACCGACACTCGCGATAACTACTCGGAGCCCGGCCAAAGGTCAAAGCCGAGGTCCGCGAACTCCAGCGTCGGCGGATGCTGCCCAGATTGGAACGGAAGGAGCCAAGGCGGCAACACCAACGACGTTGACAAAGCGCCAGAAGAAGTCCGCCAAGAATGCTGGCGAACAACTCTCATCACCAGTGTCACAAGAAATCCGCTCTCAAACTCAAAATGAGGCGCCATCGATTGTGCCGAGCACAAGTCCCTCTGTGGAATCGAATAAAGTATCGAACAAGCGACCGGCCCCGCCAGATTTCCCGTCAACAGGAGCCTCAGTCACGTCGGCACAGCCTGCTCAGAAAAAGATTCGAACAACACACCCAATTGAAACGGAAATCCAGACAGCCGAAGCTGTGCAACCAATGGAGAAGAGCTCCAGCGGAGGAACAGCGGTGACGATGGGCCCTTCGTCCGTTGGTAGAATAAAGCAAGGCGTTGCTCAGGTCATCGCCCAATTTGTATCTGGTAGATCCGCTCTCAGCGCATCCCCTCCAGTAGCCGCGAGCACCAACCAAACCCAGGCGACGTTGGCAACCCAGCAAACCATCCAGACGGACCCACGACCTCTGTCATTTCTCGTCCCCGCCACGCCTGCGCCAAAATACAAATCAACTCCATCCCCTCTACAACAAGCAGTGCAACCTGACAGTCAATCCCGGTTAAATGCTTCAATGAAGGATAGAGCGGGGACAGCTTCCCCGGCGCCGGTGAGGGCTGCGCAACAGCACCTCCTACTCTATCTGCCCCCACGACGGTCGAGTTTGGGATCGACGCCTGGCAGCTTGGGCAGCCGCGACATGAGCAGTAGCGCGAGCCCACGTTCTGCTTCCAACAGTGGTCTGACAGGCAGTTCACAGCCGACGGTCGCTTGCTACGACGACGGCGGCGACGACGCTGAGCTCGAGGCTTTTTTGGACGCCGAGGATCTCGATGACGAAGGCGACACGACCGACGACGAGGACATTCAGCGCCGCGCGGCCCGCCCGGCCGCTCCTGGCGGCTCCAGCTGGCTGATGCTGCCGCCAAACCCGGTACACTCGAGACCCATTGCGGTGCCGACCCGAAGTCGTGACGAGGCTGGCAGGGCGAAAGGGAAGGAGCCAGAATTTGTCGCTGTGCCAACAGCGACAAGCGGAAACCGAGCGGTGCCCGTCGCCGGGCGGGTGCCCGTCAAGTTTAGCTAGTCGGTGAAGAAGTGGACGGCGGACTCTTATTGTAATTGTGTTTTCTCATCTCTCGGCGTTATAAGTCGCAGACAATTCGCTTGCGTGAATAGACAGACGGTGATGAAAGCGCGCAGCCGTGTCACTCGGAATGAGCAATGGAGAATTTCCCAAGAAACGCTAACAACAAAAAGCGTTTCTTTAACGCTTTTATTACAACAGGAAAACGAAGGTGATTTCAAACGCAAGGAACAGGTGCGCCAGCCGCACCACGCAAAATTTGGAAGGATGTTGAAATCATCGTGTTAATATGCAGTTTGCACAAGTTGAGCTTGCAGCAAGCCCCGCTGGCTGCAGAAGAAGCGAAACGCGGAAATAGTAGAACAAGCCAAACAACACCTGGAGACACTTGAAGGAGTTGAAACGTCGCAAAATCAAATGGAAAATCCAATTTAGCGTGGAGGAGCAAGCGGAAGCTCGTGGGAAAATTACGCCAATTCCCTCTCCCCTCACGGAGGGCATGTTGCCGGCAGGTCAAAGTTGTTTGTAAACGGCGCAGCATTTACGCCCATACCACGCTTTGCAAAGCCCTTCCAAATGGCGCAATTGTACGTGCCGCCGGTTAGCATCTGGTCGGCCGCCACAATGGCGTTGCGCGCCTGGATGAATGTCGGGTTGCACGGCTGCAGCATCATGCCGCGCACCAGGATCAGGAAAAAGTCCGAGTTGCCCGCGGTGCCGACGGTGGCGGCGTTGATCAAGTTGGTGACGGGCGTGAACCCGGCCTGGTCGACCATGTTCCAGTACACCTCGTACAGCATGGTGCACCACACCTCGCCGATCGCGTGCACCTCCTGATTCGCCTGGACGCCGACGTCGGCGTACATGTGCGGGTTCGTCGCCAGCGACGTCGAGTACGGGAACCTGCGGACGCCCTTCGGGTTCCCGACGACGAACGCGCCGACGACCTTATCCGACGCGCGGGTGTCCGTCGTCGCCACGTTCATCATGACCGCGACGGCGTCGGACCACCCCTCGCCCATCCCGCCGGCCTGGATCGTCTGCAGGCAGTTCGCGTTCGCCGCGCCGCCCGTCAGCCGGCTCGACAGCCCGTGCGTCAGCTCGTGCGCGACGACGCCGTTGTCGAGCGCGCCGTCGCGGCTCGGGCTCGTGACCGTGAAGATGAACATGCGCATGCGGCCCGCGATGCCGTCCTCCTGCGTCAGGAAATTCGCGTTGTTGACGCCGCTGCCGTCCTGCGCGGTCGCGACCACGGCGTCGCCGCCGAGGCCTTGCCCGCCGTAGTTTGTGATTTGGAAGTTGCCCGCGGC